>JACCIB010000748.1:0-91447 GCA_018906965.1 Philotrypesis tridentata | reverse complement strand
AATAACATATTCAAGTTACTATGAAGTTTGCAAAGCAAGAAATTTAATAGCTACAGATGAAGAATGGGATAAATGTTTAGAAGAAGCATCACAGTATAAATTTCCAAAAAGTATGTGTCAATTATTTGCTTACATTTGTGTATTTCACAATCCAATTAATGCACCAGAACTATTTGAAAAATATAAAACACAATTTTACCACCAAAAATGTCTGAAGAAGTTGGCCTACAATATGCATTAAAAGTAATAGAAGACATTTTAATTTCTCATGGGTTTTCAACAAAAGATTTTTGCCTACCAGATGTCACTAATATAAATGAATTAGCTTACAATATTACTGATGATGACAATGACAGTCTCAATGTAAATAACACTGATTCATGTGCACATGCAATTTCAACATTAACAGATGCACAAAGAATTATTTTTAATATGATAATAAATTCTATTCATAAAAATCAAATGATAATTGCACATTTATAGATGGTCCTGGAGGTACCGGTAAAAGTTATTTATTAAATACACTTATAACTTATTTAAAAATAAATAATATTAAATTTTTAACGGTTGCATGGACTGGAATTGCTGCTAATTTATTACAAGATGGAAAAACTGTGCATACAACATTCAAATTACCATTAAACGTTAATGAACAAAGTACGTGCAACATAACTGCAAATAGTATTATTGGCCATGTAATGAAGGATGTTGAAATTATTATTTGGGATGAAATATCAATGACTTCCAAGTACGCATTTGAGGCAGTTGATCGAATGTTTAAAGATATTTGTAATAACAACAATATTTTTGGTAATAAAATCATCATTGTATCTGGAGATTTTCGGCAAATATTACCAGTTGTTAGACATGGAAACAGAACACAAATAATTGAAAACTGTATAAAAAAGAGTGATTTATGGGACAGTTTTAAAATTGTAAGTTTATAAGAAAATAAACGTATTGTGGAATCAAATGCACATTTCAAAAAATGGCTTTTAAATGTAGGAGATGGAATATTCGCAAATAATTTTGAAAAAGAAAATGAATTAATAAGTATACCCGAAGAAATGTTATCAAAAGGAAATATCATTAAAGAAATGTACGGTACAATAATTGAACCAAGTAATGATGAATATTATGAAAATATTATATTGGCACCAAAAAACTCAGACGTTCTAGAAATAAATAATAAAATTTTAACACTTATCAAAGAAAAGGAACAGATTTTTTTAAGCTGCGATTCAGCCGAAGATTCTAATAATGAAGATTTAAACTCACTTTTACCAACAGAATTTTTAAATTCCTTAACTCCTAATGGCTTACCACCGCATAAACTTATATTAAAGAAAGGAGCTGTAGTCATGTTATTACGAAATTTGAATTTAAACGACGGACTTTGCAATGGCATAAGATTAATTATAAAACAAATGAATAAATATACCATTTTAGAGGAAATAATTACTGGAAAAAAACTTGGTTCAAACGTTATATTACCAAGAATATCTTTAACTCCACCTGTAGAAGAAATACCGTTTTCAATGACCAGAAGACAATTTCCAATTAGACTTGCACACGCAATGACAATTAATAAAGCTCAAGGACAGTCATTCAAAAAATTTGGTATATATCTACCGTCTTCAGTATTTTCTCATGGTCAATTATATGTTGCTTTATCCAGAACAACACATCCAGAACATTTGAGACTTGATATAAATAGAAATGACAATTTCAAAAACGAAACAAAAAATATAAAAGATAATAAAGTTTATACAAAAAACATTGTGTATCAAGAAATTTTATAATTTAATAAAAACTGAATGTTGTTAATAAAATAATGAAAAATTAACAAAGCAGTAGCTAAGATTAAGCAAAGCGGCAGCTAAGATTAAGCAAAGCGGCAGCTAAGATTAAGCAAAGCGTCAGCTAAGATTAAGCAAAGCGGCAGCTAAGATTAAGCAAAGCGGCAGCTTCTACATTATCAAAAAAAACACCGCTAACTTAATATTAGCAAAATTCATAGAATTACAGTAAAAGCGCCGCTTAATCAATATGAGCAAAACTCATAAGTTTCAAAGAGAGCGCCGCTAAATCAATTTTGGTGAAATTCATAGAATTATAAAGAGAGCGCCGCTTAATCAAGAGGCAGCTTCAAGTATATTGGTAAAATTTATAAAATGCCAAGAATAGCGCCTCTAAAAAAGCGGCAGTTATGATTAGAACACAATAAGCTACAAAATTAAGCACTGATTCACTAATATGAAGTTTTTTTATAGATTAATAATTGGTAAGGTAGAATTGTAATATTATACACATATATACATTTATATGTGTGTATATATATATATATATATATTTAATATGTTACATTAGTTACGTAAAGTATATAAATATTTTTAAAGTGTTTCCACACTTAATAATTGACAAGGTAAACTTCATAATAAAATATCAATACAGTATTAACAACATGTACACAGTGTATACATGGAAATGAAACACAAAACTATAACATACAAAGTTATAATTTAAACTTTTTAACTTTTTCTAGAATTGGGTACAATGAAGGAGAATTGTGGCTGGAATGAAGGAAAATGAATATCAACCATTAAATTTCTTCAGCAAATAAATGCGTATATCATTTTATGTGAAAAATGAATTCAGCAAATATAAGGCGTTTGTACGGTTAATCATTTGTAAGGTAAATTTTAAACTTTATTCTATGGAATTATGTAGTAATTGTACATGTGTAAATTTAAATTTAAATATTTTAATACTATTTTCAGACAGAAAGTATTAACAAAGCATTATCAATACGTACACAGTATATAAATGAAATTTAAACAAATTAGTTATAAATCAATATCTATAATTAAATTTATTCAACAAATACATGTGTATATATGTTCTATGTGAACTTAACTTCTTGTATTTAAACTTTGTTTCACAATGTAAAGAAATAAAATAAATCTATAACACAATGTACGCTATAAACAAATGTTTTCATTTGACAACAATCTTCACCAAGAACCTTAACTGATTATATCCATTAACACTTGATAATAATTTTATGTATGCAGAAGTCTTTTTCAATGAAGGAGAAGGGTAACCGGAATGAAGGGCAAGTTTAGCTAAAATAAAAGAGAATGGTTGGAATACAGAGAAGAGTGTCAAGACAAAAAAGGAAGGGTGGCCAAATTGTAGGGGAAGGGTGACCCGTTATATGGGGCTGTACCAAGATAGACAGCTTTATAAGGCCGCGCTTCGTACTGATGGGCGGGTGGGCAGAAAACTTAATGTTTTTCAGCTTCCAAAAAAGCCCCATAGAACAACCGTATCAAAGATTGTTTTATGGTAGATCGATGCTTGATAGCGCCAATTAACCTAAAGTGTGAAAAGAAATCCATCAAAATAATTAATTTTTACGAGTGATGGGCCTGTTTTACCAGTTAAGTGTCACTAGGTCAGTTTCACTTTAATATAATGTAAGATTAAAATGATCTTTCTGAAGAATTTATCGATCTTCCCGAGGCAGTGGGTAAGGGAGGTGAAATAATATAGATCATCCTTCCTTTTTTCGACGTTTCGGCAGACATTGTCACCCTCATCAGGAAACTGTGTTTATTCAAAAAAAACTTTAGATATGAAATAAAATTTTTTACAAGACAAATTTATCGTGAGACTTACATATAGAGCAGCTACGTTTTGTGTACATTTTGAAAATCCTTTATATAATCCTTTATATCCTTTACATTCCAACTGAGAAATAAAAGTGAACGTTAGACCTATGTACTGTACAGACACATACAAATCCCGTTAGACGTCACTTGTAAACAAACCACTTGAACGTCTGCGATAATTTTCGCAGTATAAAAGCTTGGACTATCAGCAACTTCCTTACTTCCGAAACTTTAGTCGATTAAATCACAATAATAGTGTTTTCAAATCGGCTCCTCTTCCTCGGTCCGTAATCGACCGAGGAAAGGATTTTCAAAATGTACACAAAACGTAGCTGCTCTGTGTAAGTGTCATGATAAATTTGTCTTGTAAAAAATTTTTATTTTATATCTAAAAGTTTTTTTTTAATAAATAGTGACATTTCCTGATGAAGGCGACAATGTTCGCCGAAACGTCGAAAAAAGGAAGGATGATCTAAATTATTTCACCTCACTTACCCACTGCCTCGGGAAGATCGATAAATTCTTCACAAACATCATTTCACAAACTACCGAGGGATAGAATCAAAAATAGACATAGTCTATTCACATATATAATATTAAAAGTTTTTTATTTATACATTAAAAAAACCGAACTCAATTATTTCCACAACCATAAAATTTCAAAAACATCAAACCCCATAAAATCCCATAAAACCCCATAAAATTTCAAAAACTTCAAACCCCATAAAATCCCATAAAACCCCATAAAATTTCAAAAATATCAAACCCCATAAAATCCCATAAACCCAACCCCATAAAATTTCAAAAATATCAAATCCCATAAAATCCTATAAAACCCATCCCATAAAATTTCAAAAACATAAATCCTTATAAAATCTTATAAAACACCATAAAATGTCTCAAATATCAAACCCCATAAAACCCCATAAAACATGAAACCCCATAAAATCCCATAAAACATGAAAACCCATGAAACATGAAACGCAATAAAAATGTAAAAACTTCAAACTAAATAAAACCCCATAGAAACACCATAGACCTCCATAAACGCTATATCATCTGATTTATAATTACATAAATAAAATTTTTACCATGAAAAAACCATAAAATGCAACACCATAAAAATGTTAGAGTTAAAATTGATGAAAGAACAACACTGAAAAAAAAAGTCTTAAAAAAAAGTCTTAATGTTTTTCATCTTCCAAAAAAGCCCCATAGAACAACCGTATCAAAGATTTTTTTATGGTAGATCGATGCTTGATAGCGCCAATTAACCTAAAGTGTGAAAAGAAATCCATGAAAATAATTAATTTTTACGAGTGATGGGCCTGTTTTATCAGTTAAGTTTAACTAGGTCAGTTTCACTTTAATATAATGTAAGATAAGATTTTCTGTTTATTAATTTATTTTATTTATTAATAAAATCAACAGTTTCCTGAAGAAGGTGACAATGTTCACCGAAACGTTGAAAAAGGAAAAAATGGTGTAAGATTTTTTCACCTTTTTCCTACCAAATTTACCTCGGAGAGATCGACAGAGTTCACAAACTAATTAGAGTAATTTAAATAAAAGGCTTGTTTTGAATTGTTGCATATTCAAATGCAAGATAATGGCATCAATAAAATAGAAGATACACAAAATCTCAATAACGTGTACACGCACTTATACCGTTTGAAAAAAAACGGATTATAGGTGTTCTTGACTTGTAAATATGCGAGAGAGCGACTAGTTTGATGGGTATCGTAAACAGACCGATCGAAAATTCGCGAGAGGCCTCGTGGATATAAAAGCGCTGGCTACACCTATTGTTTCCTTATTATCGAACAATAACAGTGACCGACTCCTCGCTTCTCGCTTCTCCCCGCTTGAGATCGGCTGGGGAAGAGAACATTCATATCTACTCCTTGTGCGCCTCTATACATAAGGAATCAAAATTTTAAGATTTATCTTTTATTACAATTTGATGTACTCATTTATTAATTCTCATAAATACATTGACTATTTTCCTCAAGAGGGTGACAATGTTCACCAAAGCGTAATTGAAGAAATGAAAAATGGTGTAATTATTTTCACCTTTCTCCTACATACTTTTACGTCGGACAGATCGATAGATTCTTCTAACAATATTGAAAAAATACCGAGGGATAAAGCCTTTTTGAATATTGTGGAATACACATTCACATATACATTGCATATTTTTACTTAGAAGAACTAATGTCCTGTAAAAATATAACGGCGTTTCGTCCCGCCGTCAGAGTAGATTTGTCAGCAGGGCTCTGACAGCTTCCCTAGACGCCTGCGGCTTAGTGGTAAGCGGTCTATTAAGTAGAGCCGAGGTGCCTTTTTCTCTAAAAGGCGAAGAAAATAGACCGACACCTATTGGACATATCGGTGACCAAATGTCAAATTAAACTAGAAATGACTATCACTCGCAAGTGAGTTATTATAAAAATGACTATCGCTCTCTGCGAGTTATTAACTTTAAGATTAGATTTTGATAGAATTTTTATTGCACTGTGTTGTAAGTATATACGTATTGTGCAACGAAGTTATTAATGAAAATTTTACTGTGTAGCATTGTTAGCAATTATGGCTTGCATTTTCGAAGTTCTCATTATTAGGATAATTGATCAAAACATTTCAATGCTCAAAGAATTGAAATGAAATGAAATGTCTAATAGATATTATCCCAAAAACCGATTTACTTTGCACAAAACTTAGAATTTTGCCCGATTATGGGACTTAACTATTTTGCTGACATGCTAAAATTATAAAATTTAAAATTCCACATTCACAACAAAAAGAATAGGGTTAATTTGATTTTTTTAGAAAAGACTTAGAATTTTTCGACCGTGGGGCGTGCTTAAATGCATCAGATCTCATGCAGGACCTCATGTGAGATCTTTTGTTTTCGCAATAGGGCTGCGTTTAAAATTACATGATGTTTGACTATAAAAATATTACAAAATAATGTAAACTATGACGAGCGGCACATATCGTCATACCTCGCATGCAAATATTTCACTGCATGCTCTTTTATTATGTACTAATTTTGTAAGTAGTTGCAGACGACAGTTGATGAACTGCTCGAGACGGTTCTACATGGTAAGTGATGGAGAGAGAGAGAGAGAGAGAGAGAGAGAGAGAGAGAGAGAGAGAGAGAGAGAGAGAGAGAGAGAGAGAGAGAGAGAGAGAGAGAGAGAGAGAGAGAGAGAGAGAGAGAGAGAGAGAGAGAGAGAGACTGGTCGCGTCGTAAAACCGTGAAACTATACCATTTCGCATACTCACATGGCAGTTGCTTGTCACTGCAACTTCAGTCTATTTTGGAAAATTTTCGCCAGCCGTCGGTGAGGATGCGTGGACGAATCTTCAACAGAATTGATGCCTCAGATGAAGAGTATCCAGAGGAACCTCCGAGAAAATCAGATAAGTACTTGAAATCTGTTATTTGCGAATTTTAATTCGTTATTTATTTTAAGTTAATTTTTTATGTTTGCGGGTTATTTAACCTCTCTATCCCCCCCCCTCTCTCTCTCTCTCTCTCAATCTCTCAGAATTAATATATATTGCGATGAAATTTAAAAACCGCTGCTAACTGAGTAGCAGAATGCTTTCTCAAAGGAACATAAGCAGTACAGAATTGGATATACGTAAGGTTTGGCCACGGCTGCGGTTGAGAGTTTAAAATTGGCCATAAATTAATTTATATTTCAACAATGTCATCATAAATGCTTTTCTAATGTTCTTGTAATACTATGTCTGCTATTACAGCGACAATATCTATCTGCTATTAAAACGAGAAAATTAAGCTTTGTCTTTAAGAAAGCAAAATTGATTGCGATTGATTCTTATGACGCATTAAAATTAAATTTCTTGAAATTAGTCTGCGTTTCAGCGACAATGTGTTAACAACTTTTATTTTACTTTTTTAGTAATGTCTGCTATTACAGCGACAACATTTATTTTACTTTTTTAGTAATGTCTGCTATTACAGCGACAACATTCGTTTAATCTTACGCTGACACGTTAATTGAATTAAACAATTAATAAATTTATGATTTAATAGTTAGGCACTGTCAAATTACTGTACTTATCAATTATAATCTTCTGTTGAAAATAAATGATACATTTTGTTCCCTGTTGAAATTGTACTATTTTATTTAAATATATAATAACATTTCTTTATACTAGTACTGATCACCTTTATATATGCACGAAATCATTCTACAAAAATACTTTTTTTCAAAGAAAAACTTTACGCAGAATTGACTATTGTTATACTTTAAAAAAACATGTACTTATATAGTATAAATATAATGTAGCGTATAATCAATTAATTTTGTTTAGGCAAGGCAGTTAGGCAAGGATGGCAGAAAAAAGTGCAGAGTATTAGACTAAAGTGAAGGATGATATTAAAAAGTGCAGGGTATAAGATTAAAGTGCGGGCTGATAGTAAAAAGGACAGGGTAGTAGAGTAAAAGCAGCTGCATACCAAATTAGGAAGCTATTTAAAGACGTGCTTCGCACAAGTGGGCGGGTGGGAAAAATAAACCATCAATCGCCTCCAAAATTTAATCAGATCTAAGTTAGAAGTGCCATAACATGTCCACAAAATTCGAACTCGATATATCGATCCGTTTGAGAGTTATGGTGAATACAATTTTTGACACATACATACGAACGTACGTACGTACGTACGTACGTACATACACACATCCGTACAATTTTCAAAAACACGTTTTTCGGACTCAGGAAGACTCAAAACCTAAGAATTCATGAAAATTATCGATTTGAAAATTTGCACCGTTACAAAGCTTTCTCTTTGAGAAAGCAAAAAGAATGTAATACTTTGTGGATATTTATTATTTTCAGGGGATCGGACAAAAGCTGCTGCGTCTGCTCTAGGATCAAGAAGCCAACCTAGCCGTGGGTGAAGATCACTATCAGTATCAATAAGTTCCTGGAGGTGATACCGGCAGTCCCTGCCCGGGGATGGGCCAGATCTGGCACTCAGGTCAAGCCCATTATGCCCCTGTTATTCCTCCTGTTGTGGGTGAAAATACAAAAATTATAAAAAATAATAACTGTGATTGCTAAACTTTATATTTTATTAAAATAAAAAATTAATAAATTACTTTTTTAAAAATATTGTATTTTCTCTGAGCTATTAAGTATAAGTACGTAGCAAGTGTTGGCAATGCATTGGACATTGTTGTTCCAACGTATTAGCAATATATTAGCGATTAAAGGCTCCAATGTATTGGCAATGTTTTGGCAATGCTTTAGATTTGTCGTTTTTAGTAAATATTGGCAATGTATTGGGAATACATTGGTGAGTGTAGCTTTGCCGAAATGTTGACAATACATTGAGCATTGTTGTCCCAATATATTTGCAATATATTGGCCATTGAAATGTCCGATGCATTGGCAATATCTTGCCAATGCTTTTTATTTTTATGCGGGATCGTCACGTGATCATCGATTTCGGCAATTTAAATATTTTATGCAATCGGTTATTTAGTGTGTGTACAAGAATGTGCGACAATGCCGATACGATTATATCGATTTCTGAGTTCTTGCAATCCGCTACGCAAGGAACTACAGCTGTGGTTATTCCGTGCTCGAGAGGACTTCTTGCGTGCGACCCGTGATTTTTGTTATCCGTGCGAGTGAGTTCCCGGTCAACTTTTAAGTACCAGTTTTTCTCTCTTGTACTCTTTCCGGTCAAGCCATTGGCTCTCGCCTGTACGCGTAGTTTATTTTCAAACACAGTCATTTTTATAATTACACCATAGATAATAGTAATCATGTACATCAAAATAATTTATGTTGTACTTTAAAATGCAATAATGATCATTATAAGTTATTACCTTCAATATTTATCATTTGAGTAACTTGGACAAATAATGGAAAGGCTTCCTCTACTGGCGTCGAGTTTGCACATTAGGTAGTAGTATTTCAATTAACGTTTTTGCATTAACATTGTATAATTTAGGTTCTTTTGTAAACTAACGTATTAACATGTTGATTTTATTGAAACCAGTGTTTATTTTACAATTTTCTGCACCATGCCAATGAGGCCAACAATACATAATATTTGACATGCCACAAGAAGCACGTATAAGTATAATTTTGTTTTCAGATTCTGTGCTCATTTCGCTCCTTTAATGCACAGCGCACATCATAGTGCAGTAATTATCCGAAATAGAAACGTAAATAATCTATGTATAGTAGATTACATGTATCGAATATTCTATTTTGTACCATTGACTTTAAAAAATTCATGTAAAATTCTGTCATTTGTTGCCGTAATTATTTCCAATACTTCGCTATTCTTTCATTGGTAGTACTTTTTTATTTACCTACATATTCATCTTCGTGATTACATCTTAAAGTCCTTCGAATAATTTCAATTAAATTAAATTACTTTCTCTTCCACAATCTAATCTAACTATTTTGGATCAAAATTTATGTTTCAATGAAACATTTAGATAATAGAAACCTATTACCTTACGCTTATTATTTGTCTTACTGTCTGTAAAGTTAGTTATTTGATAGAGTTACTTTTTCATTCCGATCTTTGTTTGTTGTTTTCAAAACGTAGGAATTATCGGTACTAACTTGTACGTTGTCTTTCGGGTTGGGGCTACTTTACTTAGAAGAGGGTATACAACTATTAATAGAGGTAGAGGCTATTTTCCTATAATTATCAATATTAATATTACAATTTAAAGATTGCCGAAATTCGTTTTCCATGGATCTTTGAATGTCAGTGTTTTACTTTTCCAAGACTCGAAGTGTCAACTAAATTTGAATTAGTTATTTAAATTTTCGATATCTTTTTCAGTTATTGTTGGTCCATGTAAAAATAATATACACATATATAGTTTATATATTGTATTTCGCGCCTCCTCCTCGAGATCAAATGGTAGTGCCCCCTCTCTACGCCAGTGTTGCCACAGTTTTAAAGACAAAAAATCTCGTGCACGCGGGCAGCGCTGTGTCGTAGCGCGCCCTTTTCCTCATTCTCTTTCTTTGTGCCGGGGAAGCCACATCGCGCACGCAGGATGGGACATAAGAGGAAGAAGTCACGACGCCGGGATTATTCGTCGGACTCATCATCGAGAGCGACAAGCGAGAACGAGAGGGACAGAAGGTTTGGGAGGCATAAAAGCAAGAGATCGCGACGTCGGAGGAGTCACTCACCATCGTGCGAGAGATCCAGACAAAGTAAGCCATTTTGATTTTTGGCCGAGACTAGTAGTCAGGCTAACAGAGATCTTATCTCTGGTCACAGATTCGAGGTTTATAGAAATTATGCCTCCTAAGGAAATTTCTACTTGCTCAAGATCCTAATCTAAGAGCAACTGTGACAATGGCGCTACAGGTTCTAACCTACTTAGCAATCCTCCCAGAAACTGGTTCATCTTAATGAACGACCATTAACGTTGTTTATGAATATTGTCTCGTTTCTTTGTACAAAAGCATATGATGTTCTTTTGTCCATCTCAAGAGCGAGATCGAGAAGCTACAGCCGGTCGAGAGGGACAAAGTCGCGCCGAGATTATTCGACATCCAGCGACACTTCGGCACGGCGCTCGCATCGAGGTAATTCGATACTCAGCGACAGATCGACGCGGCGCTCGCACCGAGGCAATTCGACTTCTGACGACGGATCGGCGCGGCGTACGCCGACAAAGTCGAGATCGCCTCCACCGCTACCGGGAAAAGAGACGGCGCAAAAGGCTGATAAGCCTGAAATACCGGCAGAGAAAAAGCTGGCCAGTAAGATCATCAAAGTCATAGGCAAGCGAATCGAAGAAGAAGCGGTACTTGCTCCACCAATCCATTCGGACTTGGCTGTTCGTTGGGCAGAAATCCTGAAATTAGGCCTATCCCCTGAGGGACGAACAGAGCTCTGCAAAAAATATCCGCCTCCCAAAAATTGCGAATTTTTTAACGCGCCAAAATTGAATGCCGAGGTATATCGCGTAATTAATGAGAATGTCCGTACCAGGGACAAACGGATCACAGAGAAGCAAGCAAAGCTCTCTGCTAGCTTAGCTTGCATGGCCAAAGTCATTTCGAGCCTCATAGAGGAAGATAAATGCGAAAACATCAAATCCATCGAGGCATTGAGCGATGGCAGTCGTCTAATTGCCGATTTTATTCACGACGAAATTTCTATTCGCAGAAGCTTGATTTTATCAAATGTCTCTGCCTCGATGAAAGAAACGTTAAATTCAACTTCGACAGATGATTTTCTGTTTGGCAAAAGACTAGTCGACGATTTAAAATCAGCGAAGTTGGTCGAGCAGTAGGCAGAAGACCTCCGAATTTCGAAGACAGCCCAGCAAAAGGCTTTAAAAAATGGGAGGGGCCCGCCTCGAACTCAGGGCAGAAGTCAGAGATCGACAACAGGCGGGCAGAAACAGACGACATCGTCGTCATCGCGGAGTTACCGACCAAGACAAGGCCAATCACGAAACCCTCACCACCATTACCAAAGGTCGTCAACCAAGAAGATACACTCTCAAGCGAAATAGTTGTAGAGAATAATGTAAGTCACGTTGCAGGCCGGTTAAGTAATAATAATAATAATATAATTGGAAATCGATCACCTCAGATTCAAGGATCTTATCCTGGGTCCAGGGATACAAAATCCCATTTACGGCAAAGCCTTGCCAAAAAGCTCCGATAAAAGAAAAAAGTTTTACAAAATCAGAGCATGAGCAGATAGCTAATTTAATTAATAAGCTGAAAGCGAAAGGCGTAGTTGAAATTTGTATTCCGGTAAAAGACCAGTTCGTCTCGAATTTCTTCCTCACTCCAAAGTCCGATGGATCATCTAGATTCATTTTAATAATAATAAAATCAAGTCCTTTAGTACGAAAACTAAATGTAAAATTAGAGATTATGCTAAATTTATCGGATCCTTAGTCGCAACTTGTCCGGCGATCAAGTATAGTTGGCTATACACAAAGGAGTTCGAAAGAATTAAGTTTTTAGCTCTTCTTAGACATAATAATAATTACGATGCAGTCATACCTTTGCGTAAAAATAATGAAATATTCAACTGGTGGAATTCGCATATATTGGTAGGAAAAAATTCGATCGAAGAAAAGGATTTTCGTTTGGAGATTTTTTCTGATGCGTCACGCACGGGTTGGGGCGCTGTATACAATGCAAACAAAGCACACGGTTTTTGGACTGAGGCAGAAAAGAAATTTCACATAAAAAAAGTGGTGGGTTTATACACTTGCAGCCTTAGAGGCCTAGCAGGTGTTTTTTGTACCTTTATTTGTATTCCACATTATTTTTTCACATTATTTCTCCTTTCTTTCTCTTCCTTAACCCCCATATACTTTTAGTCTGGGAAGGCTTCTCCGGTGAGGACATGTTTCAGACGCACACCTTGCCGGTTAAGCCGGCACTCTCTGGCCCCGGAAGGCCATCGGGTCCACCTTCCCAGGGTAGCTTACCGGAGAAGGACCTTTTTCAAAGTCCAGCTCCCCGTCGGTAAGGCCAACGTTCCCTGCCTACTGCATCGGATCGGCTACCCCGTGATTTCTATATTACCCCCAGAGTCCCTAACACTGTCTCGCAATTCCGCCCAGGTTATTCGCCTGTGGGGCAAGGGAAAACCTGGAATGACGCTGAAGGAACATTCCAGGGAAAAACCCGCCCCGAGACAGCCGGGGTACAGGGTTCTTTTCCCGCCGAAAAAACGTAACTCAGAAAAAATCCGAGTTTTTTTGTCCTCGCCGGGAATCGAACCCTGACCCCTTGAGCGGTGTTGCCTGTGCGCCTAGCACGCTAACCGCGCAGCCAACACCGCTCCTCAAGAAATTTCACATAAATTACTTAGAATTAAAAGCCGCCTTTTTCGGTCTACAATGTTTCGCCAAAAATACGAAAAGTATAAATATACTGTTCAGAATAGACAGCACAACAGCAATTGCATATATAAACCGTATGGGCAGTATACAGTTTGAAGATTTGAATACAATAACGAGACAAATTTGGCAATGGTGTGAGGAACGAGACATTTGGATTTTCGCCTCTTACATTAAGTCTAAAGAGAATTTCGAGGCGGATATGGAATCTCGCAAATTAGAACCGGAGACCGAATATGAATTGTCAAATAATGCTTTCGCAAACGTAATCGAATGTTTTGGTGTACCAGATATAGACTTATTTGCGAGCCGATCTAATAATAAATGCCCGAGATATGTATCATGGAAAAAAGATCCTGGATCTGAGGCGATCGATGCATTCACGATAAATTGGAAAGGTCTCAATTTTTATGCATTCCCTCCATTTAGTATTATTTTGAAAATACTTCGTAAAATTCGTAGAGACAAAGCAGAAGGGATATTAGTAGTACCAGATTGGCCTGCCCAACCTTGGTACCCCTTATTCCGATCTATGTTAATATCCGAACCGCTAATTTTCAAACCTGATAAAAATCTCTTATGTTCATGCAATAGGGAGCGACATCCTCTGTGGAGAAGCCTTTCCCTGGTGGCCGGCAAGTTATCCGGCAAAGCCTAAGCAGACAAGGAATACCTGATTCATCGCTGGAAATATCCTTAGCATCGATAGGGGACTCCACGATAAAAAACTATGAGATTGGTTTGAAAAAATGGTGGAATTTCTGTATAACAAAGGTCATCGATCCATTTAACCCAAATACCCTTGAAGTCGTAGAATTTCTGACGGACGAATTTAATAGAGGACTATCTTATAGTACTATAAACTGCACGAGATCAGCTATGTCCTTAATCGTAGACGGCGATATCGCAGAAGATAAAAGAATGAAGCGTTTTTTCAAAGGCATATCAAATCTTCGTCCAGCTAAACCTAAGTATGAATACACATGGGATCCAAAGACAGTAATAGATTTCTTCTCTCGAAAAACTTCAAACAAAGAATTGAGTTTAAAAGAACTTTCGAAAAAACTAATAACGTTGCTTGCTATTACGTCTGGCCATCGTATGCAAACTTTTTCATTAATAGAACTAAATAATATTAGAGTATTAGATAACAAGATCGAGATTACGATCCCTGCGCGTGTTAAAACTTTTAGGAGAAATGCACCGCAGCCAATTATCATCTTACCATACTTTACGACAAGAATCCTATGTGTAGCGTCTACGCTATTAGATTATTTAGAACTAACAAAAGAGATTCGAGATTCCATTAAAACCTTGTTTATTACAACGAAGA
Organism: Philotrypesis tridentata; assembly: GCA_018906965.1. Taxonomy (NCBI): domain Eukaryota; kingdom Metazoa; phylum Arthropoda; class Insecta; order Hymenoptera; family Pteromalidae; genus Philotrypesis; species Philotrypesis tridentata. The sequence goes on along the minus strand of JACCIB010000748.1, from coordinate 76,544 downwards.
AGCCTATCAAGAAGGCATCGACTCAAACCCTTAGCCACTGGGTAAAGGATGTACTGAAAGAAAGTGGTGTAGACACGTCCATTTTTTCAGCACATAGCACTCGACATGCATCCACCTCAGCAGCAAGAAGATTGGGAGTAGATATAGAAATAATAAGAAAGACCGCAGGCTGGTCAAAAAGCTCCTCTACGTTTGCTAAGTTCTATGATAGAAACATCATAAATAATAGGGAAGATTTTGCCCTATCCATATTAAACAACTAAAAAATAAATAAATGAAAAAATAATAGTTCTCTAGCTTTGATATTATTAGAATAATGTTACTAAACATAATCTTGAATGATATACTTTATTACATTTACATGTAATGTATTTTCTAATACTCATGTTCCATTTAATAAAAATAAATTTAACATTTATATATCCCTGTCGTAACCTATATATCGCTTTAAACATCTACCATTTGATCTCGAGGAGGAGGCGCGAAATACAATTGTAAAATTGAACGAACTTACCAAGTGAAGTTCAATTGAAATTGTATGAGCGCCTCCTCCGAAGAGATCAAACCCACCCGATTTTGAATATTTCGATCCCTCCCAGAAGGTTACGACAACCCTTTAAAATAATGAGAAAAAGGGCGCGCTACGACACAGCGCTGCCCGCGTGCACGAGATTATTTGTCTTTAAAACTGTGGCAACACTGGCGTAGAGAGGGGGCACTACCATTTGATCTCTTCGGAGGAGGCGCTCATACAATTTCAATTGAACTTCACTTGGTAAGTTCGTTCAATTTTACAATTGTATATTATACATAAGCTGTTTACAGTTCGTATACACATATGAGTACACGCATATTGTATATAAACTATATATAAATTCTTTGATTTTTTAAAACTTTTTATTTCGTACAAGTTTGGAGATAAGCATACATAATTGTGAAAATATATACATGTTTCTTTAATCTCATTTAATCGAATAAGATGAAATGTATAAATCAAACGTACAGGCATCAAAATACATGAAACATTTAGTCTCACACGAGGATTAATAACATCTGACTCGTTACTATTTCTCACTGATTCTCGGATGTAAACATACATTATCTTATTTACAGTAATAAAAAACTGTATAACACTGAATTTATCATACAAAGTGTCATCATTATTATTTTTCCAAGAAACACAAGAATTACTTCTCTTACATTTTCTATACATTACTGAAGTAAAAATTGTAACATGCACATAAACATAATTATCTTCTGTCATAAATGCATTATTCAGATTCGTGACACTTTGTATTTCATCTATATCAGTTTCGCTTAATCGTACATTTTTGATGCACCTAAAAGTTGTTTACTTATTTGATTCTGATTATCAAGATTTGAATATAATATATCTTGTAAAACATACTGATCATTTATTATTTTCAAAGTATTCACAATTTCTACATCAATTTTATTTGGTCCATGATTAATTTGCTTTAAATATCCGTTCATATTCTCAAACGGAAATGTGGACCACACCCATAATTGTCCATATTTTTTTACTACGTCTATCATATAGGTAAGTTGATGAATATTAAAAGAAGATTTATTTAATCTATACAAATTGTCCACTTGGCTTACAAAGGGTCAAGGCAAAACTAATGTAACCCGACCAGGACTCGATCCAAACGGTGTAAATGCTATAATATGTATGAAATTTTATAAACAAGGAACTTAGGGCGCGCTTCGCGCGCGATTTGGGTTATGTTTTGGTTTTATAAATATATATCAGTAATTGAACTATGAATATGGTAACCATAATCATATTTACTTAGCAACCAATCAGAATCACGTATTAAATGCTTCACAACAAAGGCCATCACTTTTTTTAAAGAGGATAATTATAATTTTTTATGTAATATTATATTGTTTAACATTAATCTCATATTATTTTTAGTACATGTGCAAGGATATGCCAGAAGACTGAATTGGCCTCCAAGAGATCGAAAATTGATCGTTAGAAGTATGGCTGCTAAATTACAAGAAATGAGAGATAAAAAATAAAAGATTGATTATTTATTATATTTGAATTCAATATAACCTGTTACAATGTTTAGTATGATATCCATTGTATTACACTTCGTATTACGTTTCATGCATTTATATATATAATGTATATAAAGTTTATGTGTGCTCATACATGCGTATAAATTGCATATACTTTAAATGCAATTCTCTGCATTTAGAGTATAAACAGATTGTGTTTATTATTTTTACATGGGTGGTGCCGAGGAATTATCCTGTTCTAGGCTACCCTTTTCATCATTAGCCGGAACAATATTATTATAAACATACGGGTTAGGCTCTTTAAAAACGATTTTGTCCATTTTAACTCCAAAACTATCTATTCTAATTTTAAAAGTTTTCGCATACTATGAAGGCTGCTTCATGTTGGCTGATTTGCTTCAGGCATGGGTTTGATTGACTTCAAGGTTAAATTAAAAAAATATACTGCAAGGGGAGGTGTGACGGCAGGCTACGACGGATCTCGTTGCTCTCTTTTTTGTGCAGCTGTTGTCTCGGATGCTGGTGATTCCTTTTAGTGGTGCTGGTTGGCGTCAGATTAAAAGTTATTTAATCTCAAAGAAAACTTTAAAAACATGCAATAAAGAAAATGAAAAGCATACTGCCATGCAATCAGTAATAAATTATGAAAAAAATAAGCGTTGCATATAAGCCAAAAAATGTAATAAAGCCAGAGCCAGATTTCCCAGGGCTGTAAATTCTTAATAAAAATAAAGATAGGACTCGAGGTACTTATGATAAACCCGCTAAATCAACTGATATACACTTGTGTTTTGCTGTTAAATGATGTGTCGTTTATTCATTGGCAATAATCGTACATAAATTATTTATTTAAGTATAAGAATGACGTTTGTACTGTAACGGCACGATTATCATTCTCCAAAATAATCGGTCGTGTACAACCGTGGAATGAATCCACGTTTATTAATAAGTGTCCCGTTGTCGTCGGGCGTGCGAAGCACGGCTCGGCCGACTCGTGTGGCTCGTACGAGTGTACGAGGTCGCGAAGGCGGCAGGGGACGAGGTATCGAAATAATGAGATATCCGTGGATTAAAAGAGAACTAGTGAAAATATATTGTATTAAAAAGAGTACACAGAGCTCGATCTTACGAGCGGTCGTGCGACACCGCACACAACGCGAGAGAGAGAGAGAGAGAGAGAGAGAGAGAGAGAGAGAGAGAGGGGGGGGGCTCAATCGCCCGAATACCGAGAGTGATAGAGAGCTCGTACTTACAAGGTCGCACGTCGGTGCCGGGAGGTGGTCGCAGTCTCGTAGCTCTCGGACGCTGCAGTCGTCCTGGCCGACTCGAAGTGAAGTCTCACGCAGGGGGACGAACTCCGGGCGGTCGAATAGGACGAGATAGGTCGCAAGCGGGTGCCCGAAAGGGACACGAAAGTGTGTGGTAAAGAACCGGCGCGAAGGATCGGTGAGGATCGTTCGGACGCTACCGCAATACTAAATAATTGTACGCGCACGATACCGGAGGACGCTCCGGTCCTTGACACGGCGTTGTCATATTTTGGCAACGCGTAATCGATGGACCGGCAACGTCGCGGGCGGGAATACGCGTGCTCTCTCTAAATATCGGCCTAATATAGGCACTCTCTCGCTCTCTCTGTCTCTGTCCTAGAGTAGTGTCCGCTGGTGGTCGCTAGAACAAGAAATGTATTAGTACAAGTAATACGGCATACACCCGGAGAGGCGATAACGTGCGTATTATATATGCAACCGTTATAGTACGTCTATTATGTTTTTCTTTTAAAGAGGATTGCAATCCGGCTTTTTATCCTTGTGGCGAAATTCAAAAATGAATTGCATGAACAAATAAAACTACTGCCGCAGATAAGATAAAGTCTGATCCCTATTACAAGGATGGAGGCGCGTTGTAGTAAAATACAACTAGCAGCGAAAAACCCCGTTTGAGATTTACACCTACTTGCCTGTCGGATAAAAGGAGGGTATCTGTGCAACGATTGACTAAGGCGTCAATCTGAGTGCGGCTGGTTATACTGTATATAAAAGATGTATTATAATAACTATCAATAATTAATAATGATGGTTATATTTAAGTATGCATATTGTGGGGTTGAGAAGAGATATAGCGTGCATCGGTATATTTGTAGTATGATTAGTACGTCTGTGCGAGTAAGTATGTAAGAGTAGCGTGGGCCTGTATGCTTGCAGGACGAGTAGTGCGTCTGTGCGGGAACGAGGGAGAGTATGCGCAGTGCGAGTGAGGGATGAGCGTCGGGCGAGAGGAGTGGGAGGAAACCCCCAGCGGGCTTGCCGAGAGAAGGCCCAGCTCAGACTAAGGGAGGCCTCCCTCAGCCTAGCATCGAGTAAGAGTAGCATACGTATTTCTGTACCACATCGTTGTTTATTTGTTTGTAACAATATACTTAGAGTTAGTTTACTCGTTTGTCTAATTCTTCCATTCCGTCACTATACTACCTGATCCCACAAATTGGGGGCTCAGCCGGGATCATAGTGAGTATCGGGTGAAGAAAGAGTGCGGAGAGAAGGACGCCGAAGCCGCTTGGGACGCCAACGACTTCAAGGATTTTTTTTTCTCCCCGTCGCAGCTGCAAAAGATGGAAAAAGTACATCGCTTCGTGATCCTGTGTGGAAAAAACAGTGCTTCGTGACTCTGAGTTTAAGCTTCGTGGTCCCGTGTGGAAGAAAGTATCGCTTCGTGTTGAAAAGTATCGCTTCGAAGTGAAAAGTAAGCAAAGCGTGGGTTCGAACGCTGAGAAGGCCAGTGGCGTCGGTTGGAGAATTGCGCGCCAAATTGGAAGTTCGGACGCCGAGAAGATCGGTAGCGTCGTTGGAAAAGTGCGCGCCAAATCGGAAGCTAACGGTACAGGAGGGGCGGGAGAGACAGCTCCGGCAGAGACAAAAGTACCGTTAGCACGACCGCTTGTACACCGAGATGGGGGCGTCAGGAGACGCTCGCAGCGCACTGGAAGAGACGACGGCATTCGCTTCGGGGTGGGGGTGTCTGGAGACGCTCTCGCATCACACTTGAAGAGACAACGTTCGCATCGGGGTGGGGGCGTCAGGGGACGCTCGCAGCGCAGAGGCCCTTGAGGACTTAAGGGGGCATACAGAGTGGGGGTGGCAGATGTCATTAAGAGTAATCTAACGGTACATTACTATTCCATAGGCTACTCTCTCCCCAAATTGAGCGTACGCTCGTAGGCGGACGCCCAGTTGACGGCCAGTCAGCATAATACGCAGTCCACAACTGAGCCGATCGAGTCTGGCACAAGCACGCAGTCCACAACGAAGCCGACCGAGTCCAACGTATCGCTGCCGAGAAGCGCCAGTGAGCTAGGAGCGCTACCACAGACGCGGCCGAGGTACGCCAAGAGGCGAGAGTTTCCAACGCGCCAGCAGCCCGAAAGGGCAGCCAAATCGTCAGTGAAGAGGCTTCAACAGGAGAGAAGTAAAAGACGAGGGCAAGGCAAAATCATCATCATGACAGCGCCCGAGAACGAGACCCAGAGGCAAGCAGAGACTGACAAAAACGTCACCGAACTGCGAGCGATGGTCGCGCTAATGCAGCAGCAAATGCAGGAGCTGCGCGCCGAGAACGAACGCTTTTGGCAGAGGGCCGAGGACGCTGAACAACGACAGGCGCGGTCCAACGAGGATCAACGCAGCGACAGCAGCCAGACACAGTCTGACGACGTTGAGCGAGCATGTTTCGAGCAGCAGGAGGCCGAAAGAGAACGGCGTGAACGAGACGAGGCTGATCAAGCGCGGAGGAGCGCAGAAAGAGAGCAAGCCCGGGTCAACAGCTTGCTAGAGGTCGAGACGGCCAGAGCTCGGCTACGGGAGCTGGAAGACGCAGCGAGCGCTCGGGGAGCGCAAGAGGCAGCCAACGGCGGAGCAAATCCAGCACATCTCCCCTTCGCAGTCACAATGGATCAACTGCCCTAGTTTTCTCCAGAGGAGACTGCGCAGACCGTCGGAACGTGGGTTGGCAGAGTCAACGAGGACGCAGCTCTGTACGGCTGGACAGAGGTCCAGACTTTCGTAGCAGCCAAGAGAGCTTTGACTGGCACAGCTCGGCGTTGGCTGGACAGCCAAAGAGGCCTGGGATCCTGGTCAGCAATGCGCGCCGGGATGGAAGAGGCCTTTGGAAAACGAGTGCGCCCGTCCGACATCAATGAGTAGATGCGCGCTCGTAAGAGAAGGAAGAACGAGTCAATCCTGGCCTTCGTCCAGAAAATGGAGTTCCTGGGATCGCAAGCAGGCATTTCGTCAGAGGAGATACGCAGGTATACAGTACGCGGATTCACTGAGAACGCTCAGCTCAGATTGGTGCTCTTGGGCGCAACGTCACGGAGCCACTTGGTCGAGATGCTCGAAATGCAGGAGCAAGAACGAGTAGCAAAAGCTGAGCAGAAACCAAACAAGGGCCACGACGAGAGGGTGTGCTACACGTGCCGGAAGCCAGGGCACGTAGTGCGAAACTGCACCCAGTCGGATCAGCGCGAGTGCTACAACTGCAAGGAGACGGGGCATATTTCCAGAAATTGCCCTAAGGACAGAGGCAACGCAAGCAGGTCTACCGCCGGCGCCATTAAGGGCTCCAACGCCACGAAGCCCGCAGCAGCATCGGAGAAGCCCAAGGTCAACCATGTACTGCTAGGTGAGAACAGAAGCAGATTCAAGGCAACACTGGGCGGCACAGAGGTCGAGTGTCAGATGGATAGCGGCGCAGACAAAAACATCCTGCGGAGGTCGTCGTTACGAGCTGCTCCAGGAGGAGATAACGCTGCGAGGCTCAGGAGGGCCTATACGTACGCTGGGCTCAGTCAACATACCCACCATCATAGGAGGCTGCGAGTACGACATACGTTATCTGGTCGTACCAGAGACAAACATCCCGTCGTCAGTACTGATCGGCGACCCGCTCCTCGACGTGGCAGTCGTTAAACTAAGCAGAGATGGCCCGGAGATCGAGCCGCTTGTGGGAGACGACTACATCTTGGAGATCAAGGCCGAGGCAGACGACGTGTTCCAGCAGCTGACAAGCCACATCGACGAGCAGTATCGAGGAAAGGTATTCGAATTGTTGCGTAAGTATAACCCGAAGCAGCAGGTCGAGTCGCCAGTCACGATGAAGATAGCCCTGAATAACCCCGTACCAGTCGCGAGGCACCCGAGGCGACTGTCACCAGAGGACGAGGCGCTGGTGCGCAAGACGCTGGACGATTGGCTCGAGCGAGGTGTGGTAGTCGAGAGCAACTCTGAGTGGGCCACCCCCGTCCTTACCACAACTAGGAAGAACGGGAAGCCAAGAGTTTGCATCGACTACAAGAAGCCAAATAAACAGGTGAAGAAGCTACATCATCCGACACCGGTACTGGAGGACGTATTAGATGCGACGGAGGGCTCGGAGGTAAACACGGTACTGGACCTGAAAGATGGATTCTTTCATGTGCCAGTCGAGGAGGAAAGCCGTAAAATATTATCCTTCGTAGTGCCATGGGGGCAATACGAACCGACGGTAGCTCCATTCGGCTTCTGCAATTCTCCAGCAATTTTTTATGAATAAGTGGCCAAAATATTTAACAAGCTGGTAAGAGACAAACTGGTCGTCATCTACGTCGACGATATGTTCATCAAGGCAAAGGATGAACGAGAAGCCACGGAACGTCTCGAGCTAGTGCTGGGAATAGCTGAGAAGCATGGTCTACGCTTCAGCTGGCAGAAATGCCAATCACTGCAGAAGCGCGTCGAGTATGTAGGATACATCATAGAGAAGAGCGCTATCACACCGTCGTCGAGGAACTTCGAAGCAGTAGAGAACTGGAGAGAGCCAAGCACAGTGAAGAAACTGCAGTCATTCCTGGGCTTAGCAGGTACGTTTCGAAGATTCATCAGAGACTTCGCGCTCATATCAGCACCCCTGACCAAGCTGCTGAAAAAAGAGGTAAAGTTCGAGTTCGGTCCGGAGCAACGAAAAACATTCGTCGACCTTAAAAAAGCCCTACTATCAACGCCAGTGCTGCGACTCTATAATAGAGAGAGAAACAGAGCTACACGCCGACGGATCCAAGGACGGCTACGGTGCGATGCTCTTGCATGAGCAGGAAAACAACGCCGGCAGAAAAAAATTACCACAGCTTCGAACTGGAGACGTTAGCGGTGGTAAGAGCTTTAAAGAAGTTCGACGTCTACCTGCGGGGGATCACCTTCACCATCGTGACGGATTGCGCAGCCTTCCAGCAGACGATGGCGAAGGACTCCCTGAGGCCCAGAGTAGCTCGGTGGGCCATGATCGTAGAAATGTACAATTACAAGATCCAGCACAGAGCAGGCACCAAGATGAAACACGTGGACGCTCTCAGCAGGAAATTCAGCATCCTGGCGATCCACGACCCACTCGTCGAGCGCTTAATGCGCGCACAAAAGTTGGACAGCAGGCTCGAGGCGATAAGAGCGCTGCTCGGAAAACGCGAGTATAAAAACTTTGTTTTAGATAACGAGTTGATCTTCGAGGAGTCAGAGGGTGGTAAAAAGCTAGTAATACCGAGAGGAATGCAGGTCGAGATGATCAAAAAAATACACAATAACGGCCACTTTGGAGTAAAAAAGACGCTAGAGGCCATTCAGCACCAATACAGCATGGAGGATGCAAAAAAACGGGTTGAAACAGTAATTGCTAATTGCCTACCATGCATATTAGCATCGAGGAAGCAGGGTAACGCAGAGGGCAAGCTTAACCCCATACCAAAAGAAGGAATTCCTCTGCACATCCTCCATATAGACCACGTCGAACCATTGCAGTCGACGAATAAAAACTATAAGCACATACTTGTTGTTGTTGACGGCTTCACCAAGTATACATGGGTATTCGCAACAAAGTCGACAGAAGCAGTCGAAACGATCAAGAAGCTACAGACACTGCACATTCACGTCGAAGGAGTTCGAACTACACTGCAGAGAGCAAGGAATTCAGCACTTGCTGATTACCACCGGCATGCCAAGGGGAAACGGGCAAGTTGAACGTGTCAACGCCATAATAACATCGGCAATTGCAAAACTAGCCATCGACGAGCCGCATAAGTGGTATAAGTATGTGGCACGTGTGCAGCAGGCAATTAATAGTTCTTATCAGCGAGTAATTGGTACGTCACCATACCAGCTACTGTTCGGTGTGAAGATGAACTCCTGCAGTTGATCGACGAGGCCAGACGAACAGAGTACCAGCAGGAGCGAGAAGAACTAAGAGCGGCAGCATTCGACCAGATCAAGCAGGTACAGTTGGAGAACAGCAGAGGCTACGACAAGAACAGAAAGGAGGCCACTATGTACAAGGTCAGCGACGTAGTAGCTATCAAAAGAACTCAGCTGGGACCTGGACTCAAGCTAGCCATCAAATTTCTGGGGCCATACAAGGTGACCGAGGTAAAGCCGCACGACAGGTATGACGTAGAGAGAATTGGCGATGGCGAAGGCCCAGCAGCCACCAGCACCGGAGCCGACTTCATGAAGCCCTGGAGAGGCTATAGAGAGGATCTTCAAGAAGACGACATCACCGACGACGAACCAGAAGAAGACGAGCAATAAATAACGTTGTGTGATTATCGATTGATTGTTGAATCAAATAAAGTTGTGTGGTTGTTGATCGATTGTTGAATAAAATAATGTTGTGCGAGTGTCGATCGATTGTTAAATGAGTGCACCGAGCTGCGTCGCGCGAGGTCACGCGACAGGTCAGGAACGGCCGAATGTGGGGTTGAGAAGAGATATAGCGTGCATCGGTATGTTTGTAGTATGATTAGTACGTCTGTGCGAGTAAGTGTGTAAGAGTAGCTGGGCCTGTATGTTTGCAGGACGAGTAGTGCGTCTGTGCGGGAACGAGGGAGAGTATGCGCAGTGCGAGTGAGGGATGAGCGTCGGGCGAGAGGAGTGGGAGGAAACCCCCAGCGGGCTTGCCGAGAGAAGGCCCAGCTCAGACTAAGGGAGGCCTCCCTCAGCCTAGCATCGAGTAAGAGTAGCATACGTATTTCTGTACCACATCGTTGTTTATTTGTTTGTAACAATATACTTAGAGTCAGTTTACCCGTTTGTCTAATTCTTCCATTCCGTCACTATACTACCTGATCCCACAATATTAAAATTATTTCCCTCCAAAATTCGACGATTTTTAACATTGCGCGGCAAACAATAGTTTCACATATGCAATTGCGCGGCAAACAAAACTTCCCGCCAATATTCATTATGGCCAATATTTATTACGCCACACAAAATATTATTGGGAACATGCGAGTATATAAAAGATGTATAATAATTATACTGCGTGACAAACATTATTGTATATGCGCATAACTATCAATAATTAATAATGATGGTTATATTTAAAAATTTCCAATTCCCGCGCATTTTTTTCCAAACATCGTCATAAGACATTGTCAAAATATGCCTTTGTCCTTCCAGCAATAGTATAGATCATAAACGAAAGTATACTTTTGTTCCGCGACAACCGAGCTCAGTCGTCGTACAGTGTTTGCAGAATAAACATCGAATTCCGGAGCTATTGCCGACGCTACAGCATGATTATCGAAAAACTTCCGAACGTAAGTATTAAATATGCTAAATAATAATGGTTTTATATATGTATAATAAGTTCATATGATTTTTTTGTACATAATTAATAATCGTTTAAATATTTATTATTTGTGGGAATGCTTCAGATCTTCTCACGAACTGTCGCTATACTTGCAGAGGAATGGGGTGAATAAGGCAGCTGCACAGATCTTAGAAGGTATGTATAAAAATTTAAACATTAGGAGTATTTGAATATATTATGCGTGGTCTGAAATAGAAAGAGGGAGTGAGCACAGAAGAAAGAAAGCGAGAGAGTTCGTCACTTAGAACATATACTGCTCCGAATGTTTACTGTATAGTTTTCCCTTGCTAGTCGCTTTTATATACATGTATACATTAAATGCACACATATTTACTTTGTAATTATCGTTCGAACGTCAATTTTCTAAATTAAAGAATATTTTTGTATTTAAAATCTTTCAAAAATTTTAACATTTACAAAATCTGTTTATTTTTCAAAATCAACGCTATTTTATGCTGTAAGATAACGCAATAATAATACGCGAATAGTATCAATAGCAGAGAAAATATGCGGGTGTGCGTGAGTGTGTGTGAGAGAAAGAGAGAGAGAGAGAGAGAGAGAGAGAGAGAGAGAGAGAGAGAGAGAGAGCGCAGAGGACGCAGGAATTTTCAACTAGTTCGTCACTTAGAATATATACTGCTCCGAATGTTTACTGCATAGTTTTTCCTTGCTTGTCGCTTTTATATACATATATACATTAAATGCACACATATTTACTTTGCAATTGTCGTTCGAACGAGTATCTCTTTAATATCTTTACATTTCGACAGATATGTAGCTAAACACTTTTCAATTTTTTAAATTACCGAATTTTTCTACCTCATCTCTTGCCTCCTCCGAATTATACGTATTCGGTAAAAAATAAGGTAAAATATTTTGAATAATATTTATTGTTTGTTAATAATTTTTAATTCTATACTTCTGTTATTTATAATAATTTTTTTTCAGGCATCTACGAGTGAGAAAGGAAAGCTTAAAAGTAAAAAAAATTACCAGGCCGAAATACCGTTGCCAGGATTGTTACGAATAATTTCCGTAAGTAGCAATAACATTAAATTAATTACAATTTTGATAAAATAATTATTAAGTAAAATTTGATTTTAAGGACCAGGAGGATATCTCACAAAACAATGTTTGCAATACGCGCGTGCAGCCGTTTTTAATTTTTACGGAGCTAGGGCAAGCGAATTCAAAATCGCAGGGAAAATTTTATATGCAAATAGATGATCAAGTCATAGATGTAGGACATGAGTTCATTAAAGCATTTGATGTTATGTTTAAACTGCACTATGTCCTCGATCTAGAGTTTGCACACGATCTCCAGAACTTTTACGATTTCGTGTCACATTGTATATACAAATTCGGGAAACCGAAACCGAGTTCAGACTCCCTAAATACGATTTTACTAAATATAAACATTGAATAAAAAAAATGTGGATAAAATTTATTGCAACCCGTGACATACACACTCACCCATCCATCTACACGTATACACATACAAGTGCGCGCGCGCGCATACACACCCCATTTTTTTAAATTTAATTTCACTCTAAACGCATGTTCATCGCACACTATTAGAGTTAAATTTCACTCTAAGCGCGAATTCATCGCACACTATTAGAGTTAAATTTCACTCTAAGCGCGAGTTCATCGCACACTATTCGAGTCAAATTTCACTTTGCTTAGAGTGAACAATAGTGCGAAAAAAAAAATTACATTCACTCTAACCTTAGTGCGGAAGGTCGACATTAGCTTAATGTGCAATTTCACACTAAACTATGTGCCTAAATTCCGTCCAGATCTTAGTGTGAAAATTAACTCGTTTAGTGTGAATTTCACACTAAGAATTTAAGATATACTGTTTCTATAAAAAAGATGCTCAGTATCAAAAGTCGTAAAACAATAAATATTTTTAAACGCGCAACTTTTTTAAAAAAATCGTAAAACAATAAATATTTTAATACGCACGTGGTAACGAAAAACTGTATAGAATTATATAATACGTATTATATATAAGCTCGTACGTATTGATATTAACCAACGAAAGAGAGAGAGAGAGAGAGAGAGAGAGAGAGAGAGAGAGAAATAAAGGGAGGTGGCGAAAAATTATACTTATATTTGAGAAAATAGGGTCAACAGCCCAGTAAGTGGACACTGACTAGTAAATGAACACTAATTTCAAATAATTTTTAATTTCCTTAAATGTTCATCTAACAATAAATATTTTAAAACGCGCGTGGTGACGAAAAACTCCCCTCCCCGAAAAACTCTCTCTCTCTCTCTCCCGAATAACCGAAAGTATTTGACGAATTCTTCAATAATTTTCGCAGCGTCAACGGAAACACCATTTTCAATCAGGAATGACGCCAGATTTTCAGCAGACTGTGGACACTCCTGAAAAAACTATCCACATTGGAATGTACTTAAAAATCAGCATTTTCATTTGGAATGAGAATATTTTGAAACATTAAATTCGTTATACATTTGGCAGTTTTAAATTGTCCATTGAAAAACTAGATACTTCTCAATTTACAAATATTTCACAAAACTGTTCTCACGTACTTTACAATGCGTACGGTACGAAGGCGCCGAATGTAATGAGCTGATGCTTCTGCTGTTGCTTAGCCGCGACACTGATTTTACCCTTGTCCACAATAGTATACTAAGTTCATGAGAAGAATGCTTGTATACGTTAAGGAAAATTCCTTGTCTAAAATATATTCCTTTCGTCAATAATTTAAATTTCTCTTGTTACGAAAGAATTCCATTTATGATAAAATTATTATAATTGTTAATTATTAATATTAATTATTAAATGCAAAAATAATAAATTAATAAAAGAATAAATAATAATTAATAAATAATATTTATTTTTATAAATAATATAATATTAATAATAATAATTAATAATAATAATTAATGCGCGGGATAGTGCAGAAAAGCGCGGGAGAAATAAATAAATTAACAAAACATAAATCAAACAAATTAATTAATTAATAAAATAAATAATAATGAATTATATACTCTTTAAATTAATGATTTCATAATGTATAAATCACATGATGTAAAAAAAGCGCAAGAACAAATAAGTTTACATAATATAATAATTAATAATTAATTATTGATAATTATTCATAAAAATTATTGTTAATTATAATTAATATTAATTACGAAATGCGCGGGACAGCGCAGAAAAAATATTTGTATATAGAAGTATTGCAATTTCCTCGAGCTTAGAGTGAATGATTCACTCTAAAATATTGAGAAAATGCAACAACGTCGTTCACTCATGACTTCGAGTGATATTAACTCGAAACTTTCAGATGTAATTAACATTTATTTAATCACTCGCATGATTTCACTCGAGTCCTTCGAGTCACCGCATCACTCGGAAAGATTTGCTCGCAAAAATTCGACTCTAAAAATTAACTTCGACTCTAATTTTCCCTCGAATAGAGTGATAATCACTCGCTTGCAAATTCCCTCGAGCTTAGAGTAACGGTTTACTCTAAAATATGAAGAGAGATAATTATTTGTATAATAATCAGTTATTTATTAATAAATTAATGTATTACAAAATAAATGTATACTTACTTTAGGCATAGGTGTAATATTAATTTAAAAAAAAAAATTGAAAGCACAGTAAATTCATTTCGTGACGTTTTCGTGTACACAGCAACGATGTTGACCACGCGATGGTTACCGAAGGACTGACTTAATTTTTAATTCACTCTAAATAAGAGTTTTAATTTACTCCTACGTAGAGTGATATTTATTGAACTTAGTCTTTAAACTCAATTTTTAATTCACTCTAAATAAGAGTTGTAATTTACTCCTACTTAAAGTGACATTAAGTTAACATATAGATTGTCATTGCACTCCATTATACGAAGTGAATTTTTTATTCACTCTGTATTCTTAGAGTGAATGAACCACTCTGAAATTCCAGAGTGAATCAATTTCACTCTAAATTTCGAATTTAACTCTAATAGAGTGATTGTCAACACTCGTTTAGAGTGAAATTCACTCTATTGCGGATTCGCTCTACCACAAAGTGAACAGTTCACTCTAAAACTCTAAGAGTGTATAACGTATTGAAAAGAATAGTAGTTAATAACGTATTAAAAAGGACAATTTATAACGTATTAACAGAGAAAGAATAATATGGATAATTTAGTTTGTCCCGTGTGTGATAAGATTATCGAAGAAGGTATTCGCGCTTATTCGCAGCATTTGCAGCGTGATCATGCTATTTCAGTGTTAAAAAGTAATGCTCAATCTTCATTTATATGTCCTACAAAGGATTGTAATAGAAGATATCAGCATTTTCAATCTGTCGTACGACATTATTTAACTGATCACTGTAGTGAAGAAAATGAATTGGAAATTTTATCTGAACATGAAAGTTATGCAAACTCGATGGATGTTGATAATAATGTTGAAAATGAAAATTTGGAAAATGAAAATCGGGAAAATGAAGATTTGGAAAACGAAAATTTGGAAAATTTTAACTATTTACTTGACGAAAATATTGAAGATAATATAGATTTAAATTTTTGTATTAGCAGTTTCATTCCAAGTTTAAGAATAAATTCTAAATTAACAGGATCTGATATAGCATGTGTTCTAAATTGTACGAATGAACTTATCGACAAAACATTGAAATATTTAAAATCAGAACTATTGAAGTACATGGTCAATAACAACGTAGAGTTAGAAAATAACAATACAAAGTTGTGCTCTTAAAAAATTTAAGAATCTCGATAATCAAATGACATGTCTTAAAAATAATTTTAATTATGTTGAACCTAGAACTATTAAGTTAGGTGGCAGATTAGATCAAATTTAGAATCAAAGTGAAGAAGAGTATGAACCCCATTTAGTTTCAGAAAGTTTCCAGTATGTACAGATTGTAAATGTTTTAAAATTACTGCTGTCAAATCCATCTATAAGAGAACACGTTGATAAGAGACCGATTCAATCTTATAATGGAGAATTAAGGAGTTTCGTTGATGCAGATGTATTTCGAAATCATGTGTTTTTTCAAAAATATCCAAATGCTATCAGAATCCAATTATATTATGATGATATTGTTGTAAATAATCCCTTATGTGCAAAAACGGTACCTCACAAATTAGGAATGTTTTATTTTACCATAGGAAATTTACCCGACTATTTTAATTCTTTTCTTGGTGGAATACACCTATTAGCGATTTGTACAACCGCAGATGTAAATAAATACGGTTTTAATAATATATTAATGCCATTTATGCAAGATCTCAGAAAACTTGAACGGGATGAGGGCATTGAAATTAATCTAAATGGAGAGCTGTATACACTGAGAGCAACGATTTCGACAGTAATAACCGATGGCTTAGCGGCTCATCAGTTATTTGGATTATTAAATCCGTCAGCAAATTTTTTTTGTCGTATGTGTATGATCAGTCGCACAGAATTTATTAACGACCACAACAGTATAAATAAAGATTTTCAATTGCGAGACAAGCACTTACATGACAAACATATTAATGCTATACGTAGAAATAAATTAATGACTAAAGAAACTGGCATAGGAGAAAAAAGTGTCCTCCATCAATCTAAATATTTTCATTTTATAACAAATTTTGCATTTGACCCTATGCACGATCTATTGGAAGGATTATGTCCATTTGAAATAAAATTAGTTTTAAATATTTATATCTGTAAATATAAATATTTTACTGTAGATGAACTAAATAGCAGGATACACTTATTTAAATATGGTAAATCCGAAATAAAAAATAAGCCATCTGCCAATTTCGAATTATTAAGTTTGAACAACTTAAAAGATCGCAAATTGAAACAAAACTTTTCCATTTTTAGCAATTGATAAAATTCTTAAAAATGATAAATACCTTAAGCTTATTGTACTTTTAAATCAAATTAATCAGATCATATTTAGTCCAAAAAGTAATATTTATTTAATGCCGTATTTATTTGAATTGATTAAGGAGCATGAATTATTACTTAGACGTTTATTTACACAAATAAAACTTCCGAATAAACTTCATCATTTAAAGCATTACCCTGAGTGTATAATAAAGATAGGCCCACTTAGACATTTTTGTTGTATGCGATTCGAAGCAAAGCATAATGAATTCAAAAAATATGGATCAGTATGTAGCAATTATAAAAACCTACCTTTAAGTATGGCTCGAATTGGTCAAATTAATCAGTGTGTTGTATAGTCCAGTAATGAAACTCCAAAAAGTAAAATTGAAGTTGCAAGGAGTACTGCCGTGGCAGTTCAATATACTTTAAGTAAAAATCAGCTTATCCAGGCAGGATTTGCAAATAATACGCTCGTTACTACAGCTAAAAATGTTAAATTATATGGTATGGAATATAATGTTGCAATGTTCGTAGTACTGTTTAGTGGAAAATCGCAACCAAACTTGTCTGATTTCCCAATTTTCGGCCAAATTCAAGAAATACTTGTAATAGATGAAAAAATATATTTATGGTGTTTTCAATGGAAAACATTATACTTAGATAATGAACTAAATGCCTACAGAATTAATCCTGGAAATACGTACAATTAAATTAACGCTGAAGATATTGCTAATTTTAAATGTCATGATACGTGGAAATCTTATAAAAATGATGCACAATATATTAGTTTGCGACACATTGTATTATAAATTATAGTACAACTCTGATTGACTTTGATAATTCTGATTGACAGATAATGATTTCACTGTTTATACATTCAGTGGTATTGCTGAAGAAGATTTGAAATATTTAAACGTCAACTTGGGGCTGCCAGAAGAATTATGCAGATCGTTAATGCTTGTAAAAAAGAGAATAACGTACGAGAATCAATTATTTTATTTCTAATGTATTAAGGGGATGTGGGTAGGGGAGAGTTTTGGTTTTCCATTGCAAGCTTTATTTTAAAAGTTTTACGAGCTAGAAAAACAATGTTTTTAGCTCCCATATTTAATGTTTATTTCATTTAATACATGAATTTTTTATTATTCTAGATACAAAATCATACTTCATCTCAAGAAAATTATGATATGGAAACAATATGCGAATCTTTCACAAAAACGTTCCCTTCTCCAGTATTAAAAAAAAAACGTGTGCGTCACGGAACGCGCGACAGAAGTGATAACTTCAAATTAATTTTAATAGAAACTAGCAAGTGTTGCCTCGCTCGTAATAGAAATTACAATATATCGAAGTAGAGTTAATAGAAAATTGGAATCAGAAGTGCTGTGGGTATGCAAGCACACTAATAGAAAGAAAATCGGCAAACATCTTGCAGCTTCTATATTGTCTACATTATTTAGTCATGCATCAAACGTTAGTTGCACGCCGTCGTCTATCTTCATTGTCGTGGTGTAGGACTATATATATCTGTGGCTTGCAGGAAGAACCACTTACGTGACATTTTGTGAAAATTTTTTTTTATGTCGAATTTGAGGTGCTCTTAGTACCCTTTTTCATTGTACAATAATAGGACTTTCAAAATGCACAAATATTTAAATGCTAGCCGATTGCATAATCACTTAACTGTGTCTCTCGTAAAAATGTTACCGCAGAACCACTTAAGTGCGCTCATTTTTTTTATTTTTGTGCGAGATACACTGTGTGGAGTACATTAAAGCTGTATAATATATATCTAATTACCTATACCGATATATTCGTTGGTTTTCTAAAATTTTTAAAAATTTTTTTAATGTTTTTAAATTTTTCAAAAATTGTCAATTTGCAAAAACAAAAAAATGACTGAAATCACTCTGATAAAATTCGTACGTATTCCTTAGCTGATTCTAAGAACTTATTCCTCTTGAAAATTGTTTCCAAAAGTGCGTGTTTTCTGAATAAAAAATTTGTAAAAGTCTTCGTAAAAAATTTTCAATTATATAATATGCGCCAGTTTGATCACACCGAGGTTCAAAATCAACCCCCAAATCACGTATCTTTTAGGTTTGGACATTTATTCCATTGGTTAGAGGAGTTTCAGATACATTGCAAATGAAAACGTTCTTGAAATCTCGAACTAAAAAACAAAAAATTGTGGAAAAACCATGCTCTTTTCCTTTAAGCCGTTTTTTCTTATTGTTAATAACAATTTTCGAAAATTTAAATTACACCATTAGAAAGGACATAAGTTAAACTTTAAAAATATGCCCCACCCGAATTTTTTAAATTGCAAATTACATTAGTTACAAGCCATCAAAGAGAGTGACCGTAATAAGCACTTATCTGCAAAGTTCCCGCGAGTCGAGAAAGAAACTATTTACAAATGTAATACTACGGTTGTATTCGTATTAGATACCTAATCAAATGAGCCAATACTTAGATCTATTCTCTGACATTTCGATCTTACGTATTACTCCAAACATTGAAATCGCTTTTTCTCGAAAACACGAAAAAGTCACTTAAGTGGTTCTTCCTGTAAGCCACAGATATATATATATATATAAACTCTATGTGTGTGTGTGTGTATAAGTATACTCGTAAAGTATACCTATATATGTATAGAGGTAGAGGAGACACAGAAACACACAGTACACCTACACACGCATACATACATATGCAGAGGGAAAGCCCTGAACGCTGTACTGTATACAGCGCCTACAAGGGCCCAGAAGGGCCTAAGAGTGGGGAGTATAGAGAGGACATACAGTATAAAGAAGCTAGGTCTTGCTCTAAGTCCACTGCATAGAAACTATCGGTAGTGGGGATCGCTGCACTCCCCTCGCTCTCTCTCCTTTTCCCCTCTTTTGCTTTCCACGCTTTCCCTATGCTATATACCTATATATACAATTTTTTTTGACGGAAAACATGTGGTCGAGGGAACGCTTTTTCGTTACTTTTTAGTTACCCCTCAGGCGAGCCATAAGAAGTTATCACTTCAAAAATTCAAATGAAAGAAGTGAGGATGAAGTTCATTTTGGTAATCGAGAAGTAAATGAAGCAGACAATGCAGAAATTGATAAAGCTGAAAAAAATTTTGACGAAAAGGACACAGATTACTCTGAAGACGATGAAATTAAAAAAATACTATTGCAAAGAATCAGATGATTCAGAAGAACAATCCGATGATTCAAAAAAATAATACAAAACTTCAAACGATAAAAATAGGAAACCTTATAAGATCAACGTAAAAAGATTAATGAGTTCATCAGATTCGGAAAACGAATCACAAAAAGAGATAAATCTTAAAAATAAACATAAAATTAAAAATCCTGATGCACTAGGTATGAAAGAATCGTCGACAATGGCTTCAAAAAAGAATAACATTAAATTTTTCGAATAATGTAAGTATATATACTATCAAGGCAATTTCTCAATCAATCTCATAACATTTATATTTATTATTTAATATTTCAGGATCTCCCTCTTCGTAAATGGGTAGCTGAACATGAAAATGGTGACCAGCTTATAAGATTATTCGATACTGGAAAATATACCGACAAGGAGAGGAAAGAACTAGTGCGCATTGTCGGGGCAGAACTTTGCCAAAAGACTGTATCAAAGTAAGAAATTACTACTACTATTAAATTTTAGCATATGTTATGAACTCGAAAAACCACAGTATGAAGATACATTAATTAATTATGACGGTAAATACAAATAATAAAAATAAGTTTTTCATTTGTTTTTAAAATATGTTTATATATAATTCTTGATTTTTACAGAAAATCTTCGAGCTCTTTGCTTATTGACCCATATTCTGCCGTATCCAACATAAGTACTGGTACAAAAAACAAGTTTAGCTCTGGTACGACTATACTACTGTCTTGCGCGACTCTCCGCAGCTTAAATTTAGTATTCGACAAGTTAAATGACTTTATGATAACGGGAAAAATTGTAATTTATTTATTGGCGAAAAATCCAGTCCGTATACGTACGTGTACCACTGCACCTATGTGTTATGTAGCCAGTAGAAAAGTCGTGTTAGATATATATAGAAACAATAGGCGTGCGAGACAACCGGCATTTCTTACTATCGAATCATAAATTGGTACTCTGTATATAGGAGACAGAGACAAGCGTTAAACCTGCCTATACCAGAAAACGACGTCTCCGGCCGAGCGTCTCCTTCAAAGTTTTCCTGAGGGAAACCACAAGTTGCTCTTGATAATACAGTGCTTCTAGATCACCTTGTGTTTCTATGTAACAATAAACTAAACTACAATATAAACTTAAAAATGTTTACCGATGTAACGATAGCATCACTGAAACACTGCCATGTTCCATTTCCAAAATCTTTAATATATGCATAGTAATGCCCTTTATTAGAAGTACCTTTGTGAATAATTATTGAAAACAATTGGTACAAGTATGAAACTTCCAATTTCATGGATTTGTTATTTTTGAGAATTTTTTCGGGAGATGTTTTTAAGCACCAATTCAAATTGAGAACATCTGGAAATGTGACCCTATACCAAATATTATATTATTTTATTATTATTCGTATTGCTGAAATAAATATAAGTATAATTGTTATAATGATAAAAATAGTAAATAAAGCATACTTATCGTTCAATTTCATAACACTGGATGTGCTATAGACTGGAGCAAATCTTTTTATTTGAATGGAAAGGATGTATGGTAACTGTATTATTTTTGTTCCTCTTATAGCCGTAGTTGCTTTTTTACATGGCACACATATACTCATTGTCTCCTTGCAAAGTTTCAATTGCAAGAAATGCACGTAATGCTTCTTCCTATAACAAATATTGTTTCAAACTTAATTAATCTGTTACATTGTGCTTAATAATAACGTCATGATTGCAGAGTGCTGTAATGATAGCAATTATTTATTTGAACATAGAACTAACCACATTCTCATAACTTGAACCATCCTCAGATCGTACAGGTAAAGAAATATTACGGAAAGTAATATTACTATGTTTTTCTGCGTTGTAGTTTAAGCATTTAATAAAATCTACCATTTTTCCTGTATAATTATAAATTACAAATAAATAATTCCTCATGTATTAGTCGCGTTTGGCAACTGATCTGCTTTTCCCAAAAAGCGTGCGCTTTTTCAACGCATTGTTTCTTATATATTCTAGATATTAGTACGTTGAATTTATAGAAAGTACCTTCATAAAGTTCGCGTATGAATTCTTGTTGTGCTATATTTTGCAAGAGCTTATCAATAGCGCTTAAGAAAACTTCCCAGAATTTCTGAGCATCATGTTGTTGTTGTAGGGCATGAGGTGTCGTAAACAGCTTTCAATCCCATGAACAGCTCCTTCTACTGTTCTAAAAAATGAAATTGATCTATTTTGTTGCTGCTCGACTGCCTGCATCAGCTGTTTGTGGTTGAATTCAATTTTTTTTTTAATTCTTCATTTTCTTTTTCAAGTTTCTCATGTTTGAGAATCAATTGCTTGAGTAAATCAAGAATTTCTGCATGATGAGAAACTTAATAATAATAAATTCATAGTAATGAAACGTATAATAATAATAAATTAATAGTCTTACTTTCAGATTCTTTAGATTCTTCAGATTCTATGAAATCATCTGGCCATCTTTGACCTTCCTCAAAGTATTCCTGACTCTCAGGTTCTGATTCTGAAATTTAAATAACGAATGTGATACGTCAAGATGCTTTATTCGCAATGAAGCAGAGAAACCTTTATATACATAATAAATTCTGTACAGGTTATTGAACTTATTAAGAACCAACACCCGTTTTACCAGAATAAATAAAAAAATAAAAAACTTACTCTTCTCCATTTTTTGTGTAAAAATCTTGCTAAATCTTAGTAAATATTCAGAATTTCCGATTCAAGCAATCGATCACGTCGTCGTCTGATAAATAAATAAAAGATGCGTTATAGATCGTACTTCTTTTTGCTATTCGAAATGCTATTCGACAGAGAGAGAGAGAGAGAGAGAGAGAGAGAGAGAGAGAGAGAGAGAGAGAGAGAGAGAGAGAGAGAGAGAGAGAGAGAGAGAGAGAGAGAGAGAGAGAGAGAGAGAGAGAGATGAGCAAGTCCAGGAGCCAAGGAACGGCGAGCCGCAGCTGGTTCCGCACGAAGCTCAGTGTTGAGACGCTGAAAATTTTGCGCTCGATCTTTCGAAACTCGCTGTCTTCCTTGGAGATGGTGTTCATGTTGAGGCCGAACACGCTGACGTCGATTTCGTCCATGGTGAATTAGGCCGCGACGTCGTGACACTCGATCACCAAGCCCCTCCTTGGTATCGCTCCTCGAGGAAACTGTCCAGGTGCTCGGCGCACTCCTCGAGCAGATAGAACATATTCTTGAGCTTGTCGAGAGTGAAGGTGGGCGAGAGCTTCTAACGGAGGAGGCGCCAGCGCTTTGGCTCAAGGAAAAATAGGTGCTCCGACAGAGGCTCGGCCCTGAGCGCAATTTTTATTTTTCGATGGCTGAACACCGAGAAGTCCCTGATGAGCTTAGGATCGCACAGCATGAGGACAGGCTTCCTGATTGCGAAGAGGCCGACTCCAGAAATTGGATGCTCCAGAAATTGAGAGTTTAGGCTAGAAAATAGAAGAACAAGAGACTCATGACCAGCTGATCAGCAGTTGGTTCACAAAGTCCTAGTGCTTATGATTCAAAGCACTTAAATACCTAATTTCTAGAGTACTTAAGTTGTACATTATAAAAACTTGAGTGCTGTATAAAATGCTGAACAACCAAGTACTTTTAGAATGTAAGATCAAATACCTTTCAAGTAGAATTAAAAACATTTCAAACATTCGAATTTATCGCTAAGGTACTTAAGTATCCAAGTATAATCCTACTCAATCCCGAAGATAATTGTGACAGCAACTAGTTCGGCATAAAACCGAAAAACAAACGAACTAAACGTACGTACATTTACGTAGTTCTCACACGAATTTTTCAATTTAAATAGCGATCGAGTATAGGCAAGTTCTCCGACACGTTTACGCGGTAGTTTCATTGCTGCATAAACATATCGTCGCTACGAAACCCGAAAAACTCGCTGAGAGTACAATTTTTTCCACCGATCCATAACTCCACCCCTTAACTTTCTCTAATGCAACGATCCATTGCGTAAGTCAACTCTGCTGCAGCTCGTCTATGTACAAAGCTTTCGTGCAGACCAATTTCCACAGTCAGTTTAAATTTAACGGGTGACGAGACTCTCCACCCCCCCCCCCCCGAACCTTTAAGCGATATCGACGGAAAATAATCGAGTGTCTGGGAAATTCGAGAGAATTTATCAAAGGGAGCTGTAGCGATCGCCACATCATTCGCGCTCGAGACCAAGTTCTTGATATTCGACCCACTTTATGTGTAGTCTTAATATTTCTGCTGCGGGCGCGCGAGTGTATATGTATAGTCTTGATATTTCTGCTGCGATCGCGGGAGGGAATATCGTATTTTCATGTTCCTTTCATCGCGCAAGGGGAAAATTTCTTTTCCAGATAATGCAGTGCTTTCGGATCACCTTACACATTAATTATTTCGACAATATGTAATTTTATAGATAACTTATGAAGAAATTATGGAAACATGGAAACGGCATGGCAACGATTAAAAAAAAAGACAAACTATCAAAAAACTAATCTCGAAATTATCTACTAATAAACATCATTTTATTCTTGAAATCTGTCTCTAAAATTTATCTATTTTACTGAGCCAAATATAGTAACAGAAATTCTTAAGAAAGATTTAGTTAATTAAAAATACGTAATTATTAGCAAATACAGAGCACAAAATATTTGTATTAAAAATACACAGGAATTAAGAAACTATTCTTTACTATGACAAAGTTTTAAATAAAAATATATCATAAAATTAAATTAAATTGTTTTCTATGGGAACTCTATTTCCCAATGGAACTTTATTTTACAAACTAAATTTTTTAAATAAGTTTTTTAATTTCCTATTTACGTTTCTATTTATTTATTATAGAAATTATTTGCAAAGAATTTGTTTTAAACAAATTATTTTCCAAATTCTTTTGTCGCACTGATGATGAGCAAAAGACTCTGAGTTAATAATTATTTTTTGTCACTAACTTATTTATGCAATTCTCGTCATGAATAATATTATTCCAACAAGGTATTTTGCAAATTTTATAGTGTATTTCCGATAAGAGCCTCAAATAAACTAAATGCGGTAAAGCGCCTTAACCTCATTATTCCATTATTTTTTTTTTTTTTAAACAATGCAAAACAATTATTTGTTTTAGTAATTTTCTTCTATTTATTTTTCATAAATTATCCGATATTTATTTATTTATTTGCTTTAAATAAATTTTTTGTATAAGAATATTCAAATAGCGTAGCGTAGTATATAATCTGCGTTTCATGGCGGTCACCGGGGATATATATATATATAGATATAGCTTAGCGCGCTCGGATGGATGCCACTTCTGGCATCGCTGCGGCGGAAACACATGAACCATGACATATAGGTATATGAACATATGATATAGGCTCATGAGTCTTGACGCATGCGCACAATATCAGCCAATCACAAACCGTCTTCAGCGGCTTCAAAACATTCGGTCATGACTTTTTATTAGTGGGATTATTAGTGGGGTAAAGGATTAATATAAAAAAATATATATTAAATGAAATTAAAGTTTATTAAAAATTGTGATAGCAAAACTTTTACAGATAAATAAGATTAAATAAAGAAATGTAAATCTAAGCACTTAGTCTAAATAAACTAGATTTAAACAAAAATTTATTATCGTAGTTACGGTGATAATAATTTTAAAATAACAAGAGTTTACATAGACATAAGTAAAATTAAGATAGTTTATAAATTTGAACACTTTCCACTTTATAAATACTTAGAGTAAATAAAGTAGATTTATAACTTATATAGTTCGACAATGGTGTGCCGACCACCCCAGGTATTAGACTCTCTCACCCACCTAGATCGCCAGATTTGGATGTAATTGAGAACGTTTGGTCACGTATGGTGCAAGAATCGAGCCCTTATATTGCTCAAAATTAAAATGCACTCAACGAGACGATTTTGAACAGCTGGGTGAATATGAAAAATGACCAAAATTATTTTCGTACGCTAACAACTTCCATACCAAGACGACTTGCCGAAGTCATCCGTGCAGAAGGCGGTTACATTAATTTCTAACGTATTATTCTTTTTATTTTGAATTATTTCACATTAAAATTCAATTAGACACTAAGCTTTCGATTTGAATTGAATTTATAGAATGACGATATCAATGGTAATCATATGGCTGCCCAGCAGGTCTACCATCTCATAAACCCACCACCATTATGGCAAACAGCAAAGCACAGCAGGCATCAGCAAAAGTAAAACCTAACCTCCAAAAGGGAAGTAGGAGAAAGCTGCCTGTTTCTTCATCTCGTCTGCTTGCCTGTTTTGATATCATATCAGATATGGGTTTAATAAGCACTTATAGGATACCGGACAAACTGTACACAAAAATCGGCCTGCACGGTACACGGAATAACCCTACACAAATAAATTCTACACAGAAAAACTGCACACAGATAATAACAACATGGAAGGACTCTACACCAAATTTACTACACCGCTAAACTCTAGACAAGTTATTTTATCGCACTGAAAAACTCTACGCAGATATTTTATTTACTTTAAGTATTTGTAAAGTGTACAAACCATCTTAATTTTACTTATGTTTACGCAAACTTTTGTTATTTTAAAATTAGTATCGCCGTAACTACGATAAAAAATAATTCTTTAAATTTAGTTTATTTAGACTAAGTGCTTAGATTTACATTTCTTTATTTAATCTTATTTATCTCTAAAAGTTTTGATACCACAATTTTTAATAAAGTTTAATTTCATTTAATATATTTTTTATATTAACCCTTTATAGTAATAATTATTTGTGTTTTTCCTAAATAAACAATAAAACAATAGTAAATAAAACATTAATTTGCATTCAATTTCTGATTCCTCCGCCGTTACGTCACCTTTGCTGACTACTCACACGTCGTTTCCCGTAGGTTCCGTTCCGATCGCGCACGCCGTCGCCACCAGCTGTGCACATTCGAAGCGGTCCTTTTCGGTTTCCGTGACGGTCACATGTGCAGAATATATTTAATATGGGTGTACAATACAAGTAAATAGTTTATTTTCTTATATTAGTAAATGTAACTCTATGTTATACACTGTATTTTTTTAACTTCTATAGCCATCAATTCAATTATCTCGTTTTGAATTCTAGGGCCCAGATAATGATCATGAATTTGATTATCTACTATTCAACGCACATGCTCCTGTATATAACAGGATTAAATTTGGCTAACATTTGGATAAGACCGAGAAATTTACCGTTGTTAGGCTGATAAAGTCTGTCTATACTTCCACGAAACGCGCAATCGTGTTCGGCAAGAAATTGAATCGCAGAAATAATTCGATATAAAACTTGGCGCCAACGTGTCTTTTCTGCATTTATATGTTCAAGTAAATTTTTATCTATCGTTTGTTCCTTTAACAAAATCGTAGCATCAAACCATTTTTTCATGTTTTCTAAGTACATCTGAGAGACTTCATGTTCTTTTAATTTATCTGCAAGATGTTTCCAATCGTTGATCCCTTTATCTTCTAAATTTCCAAGTCGAATTATTCCAAACACTTTACAACAAAAACAAAAAACACGATCTGATTTAATAGAATATACAAGCCATTGTCTTTCGTGTACTTCGCCATTACTTAGAGTACGTTTATAAAATTTGTCAGAAAAATGTCGATTATTTTTATTATGCGGAAAAGAACATTCATGACTTAATACCTTTACGGGGCCATTTTTTATTAAAACATCTGGAATATCTGGTAAATTAAATTTGTCCCAATTACCTGGATCGTAAATATTAATCGACTTTATTGCTTTATTATTTTTATTTTCCTCACTCACTGTGTGTTGATTGCAAACTGTTACTAATTCTTGATACACTAGAAGATTATAATTAGAAACAGTTGCCTGTTCAGTCTGTTCATCATTAGCACATTCTTCACGAGTCACTTTAGTTACAAATTTATCCAATGATCCCTTTTCCTTTTCATCCAGCACCTCTTTTATTTTTCTTTTTTTAGCCTTTTCTGCACCGCTCTCATATTTTCTTCTGAAGTCTCTTTGTCTGTTTGTCATTTTATAACACCATAAAAAACATTTCTCTTATAAAAAACAATAATCAAAGTTAAAAACTTCAGTTTGAGACGATGTGCACTGGTCACAGTCCGCGATCCAAATGAAACTAAACGTCGATTCATGTTTAAATTAGTTGAATCAGGCTAGCTGAGTGCTCGTGTTTTGGTTTGTATTGTTTTGACGGCTCTTCACGAGCGCGGAAATTCATTGAAAGATAAAAGAATTTAAATAAATCGAGAAATAAATATTCATAAAATAAAAAATTAATTGTAAGTAAATATTTGAATTTCAATGTATATATACATTGATAGACTGATGGTTTATTCGAAATACGTTTGGGAATTTAGGGATTTGATATCTATGGGTTTATGAGCTTGAGGGATCTGTTGTTTTATAATCTATGGACTATTCTGATTTTTAGTTTTGTGGATTCATAGGTTTGCGCGGGGCCCCGGGCCACCGCCCCGCGAAACGCAATCATTGTTATTCTATTTCAATATTTAAACTAAAACTTGTTAAAAATAACAAGAAAGTCTTTGGCGAAACCAATAATTTCAACTGGCACTTTCATCAAAAATAACTGTTTTCAGACGAAAATTAGAAATTTGAAAAATACAACTCGCGATTAAAGCGTTTTTGCATTATCTTTTAATCTTTAGCATTATTAATTTTCAGGCCGCTCAGAATATTGACTCTGGCGAGAAATATGATGCAATCATGGTGTTAATTCATCGAGATGACAAGTAGTCCAAATAAAAGAAATATTTTATGATTACGATGAGCTACTTTATGTGAGATAATAGGGTTTAATAATATGAATATGCATCAAAAAAATTTGACGTTAATTGAAATAAAAAGTACACTATTTCATAAAATTTTAACTTGCCGTTCAAGATGTAATATAGAATTAAATAAAATGTAACTTTAAGAAGATATAAGTTTGAATTATACATAAACATAATTTCAAAATTACACACATGCAAGGACATAATTCCTTCTATATATTTTTCCCACATCATTATTTGTACAATTTCATACCATTCAAAACTGAAAATACAAGAATCAAGAAAAATATGGGAGAGGAAATGCAAGTAGTCAAAATTACTTATAATTATGTTAAAGTTTCATATTCTGTAATCCCCATGTTCCTCAGCATTTTTTATCATTTTTTGGCTTACAAAAAAACGTCCTATTGGTCCGAAAGCTCTAGCTTAAAAATTTTTTTAAAAAAGGCAAATTAAAGTTAAAATGAGTTATACAAGTATATAGTAAAGCAAGTAAGCAGCACCCCTTAACACAAGACACTTTGTATAATCTCGACTCATTTATTCTTACGAAATTAATGTATTCATCGCAAACTTATGAAATAATCAACGTGATATGTTTGGCATATCGTTAGTAAGCAATAATAATCGCGATAAAATATTTTGGTACACCGCATAAATGTTGAAAAGATTCAAGTCTCTGATTAACAAGACCTCAACTGGTGGAAAAATGCCGTACTTTACCAGGTTTATCCTCGAAGTTTCAGGGACAGCAATGATGATGGAATCGGTGACCTTAACAGAATCACCGATAAATTAGAGCACCTAAATGATACTGGTGTCGATGCTTTCTAGTTAACGCCAATCTATCCAAGCCCAGAAGAAGATTTCGCTTACGATGTTTCCAACTTCACTGACATTTCACCGGATTTCAGAACTCTTTCTGATTTCGATGGATTTGAAGGTAATGATGGATTTTATTCATTCAATCAATTCAATCATACTTCAGATAAGCATGTCTGATTTAAGAAGAGTGCGGATGGTATTAAGCCTTACGATGACTATTATGTCTGGCGAGATACGAAAAAAGGACCTAATTGAGTGAGAATCTAGTAATTGGAAATTTGTGTTTGGCGGTTCTATAGAAGCGTCAACCTGATTTGAACTACCGTACTCCGAAAGTGCAACAAGAAATGAAAGACATTTTGACATTTTGGATGGATCACGGAGTAGATGGTTTTCGAATCGATGCAATCATGTACACATACGAAGATCCACGATTGCTCGATGAACCTAAATTACTTTCACCTCCTCATGAATCAAGTGTACCTATTGATTATCAAGCTTTTAAACACATCTATACCAGAGACTTGAAAGAAAATTATGCATTGATCGAGTCGTGGCAATCATTGCTGGACAACTATGTAAATAATAAGATAACAGACCTTAAACTACTACTTACAGAAATGTACTCAACTGTAAGATACACGTTAAATTTTTACAACCAGGGTGCTATTCCTTTTAACTTTGTTTTTTGTCAACATTTGACAAACTCTTCAACAGCTGTAGACTTTAAAGATAAAATTAATTGATGGCTGAATACAATTCCTAAAGGCAAAACGACTAAATGGATTGTTGGAAATTACGATGGTTCTCGCGCAGCTACGCGATTTGGCTTTAACTTTAACAGAGCAGATCAAATTAGTCTGTTTTCTGGAGTTTTACCAGAGTTTTACGGAAATGAAATTGGGATGCTTAATAGACCGTTCACTTACTGCTGCAAAAACTTGGCTTCCGGTTAATCCCGCAACTATAAAACTCTTAACTTGACTGTTCAAAACAAGATTCGTACACTTTAGTTGTTAAGCGATTATCTCGGCAACTAAAGCTGCTATTAAAATTAATTTTGTTTTGATTTAACGTGTTTTTCCTCAGCTTTAACGCCATGTTAACTAAATTGTTATCAGTGCAATGCAAATACCAAAAATTGCCATGATTTCTAAAAAAATTCGTTTTTCTGCTACATACACAACATTTACACAACCTTCATATACATATATTGAGTAAATAACTATTTTCATGCTTGTATGTCTGTGATATATGCGTGTAAAAATTGTTTAAATAGTAGAAAAAGGATTTTTTTTAGAAAACACGGCAATTTCGGGCGTTCGCATTGCACTGATGACAATTTAATTAACGTGGAGTTAAAGCTGAGGAAAAAACACGTTAAATCAAAACAAAATTTATTTCAATAGCAGCTTTAGTTTTCGAGATAATTGATTAACAACTAAAGTGTACGAATCTTGTCTGCCGCCCCGCGACGGTCCCCCCACAACCGCGCCGCACGACCGGAGAGTCGCGCGGCCGCGCGCGCTGAATTCGCATTGTTCGTCAGCCGTTTTAAACGAACTAAGGCATCTAGAGCTATCGGGTAAAATGTCATCATTTAAGAAGCACTGAGCAAAATTTCAACAAAAAATATCAAGTAGTTTCGACATAATCATTGATTGAAAAAAAAATTCATATCTCGGTTCCTATTGGTCCGATCTTGACAAAATTTATATGAAAATTCATGGCTTTTTACGTACTTTAGATGCATTTTACCGCGTTTCTCTAACTTTAGAATTGGCGAAAATAAAAACTATTTATTGTTAAAAATGTTGTGAAATATGAATTTTTTAAAAAGTTCTTTTTAGCGTTTATTAAGTACGTCATAAGCTGTAGATTAAAGGCGGACATACTAAATGTCATATTTTAGAGTTTATCCGATGTCAATAATCTTTTTTTTTGGAAAAACTGTGACAATATCAAGAATTCAAAAAAAAAAGTTTTTGTTTAACAATTTAACGATGAAAAAAGTTAATTTTGCATTCGGGAACGCATGTTTCTTATTGGAAATTAAATTCTGAAGAACTTTTACGCTACCTTTTTTTGCATAAAATGAGTAGCAAAAGAATTATTTGCAAAAAACTGAAAAAAGTGCTTTTTTGAAGTTTATTTTGCAATAATAACAATGTTCCCGATCAGGTCCGAAGTCGAGAACTTAGGGTTACTTTCAGTAGGTTATGACTAACATATTTCGATAATAAAGCTAAGTCTAGAAGAAAGTGGCCGATATCCCACTATTGAACTCCCTGACTCCCTGACTAAAAGGAAGCTTCTAAATCTCATTTCAGGATATTCCAGGCTTTAGTAAAACTTAGAAAGGCTCCTACTTTGCAACAAGCTAAGGTTGAAGTTTTACTTCAAAGTAAAAAAATTTTAGCTGTAGTTCGAAGATTAGAAAACAACTCAACCATTGCACTTCTCATAAATTTTGACTACGAGTCTGTGACTTTAGATGTAAAAACCAGTCTGAATATTGATTAGATACTGATTATACAAATAGCTAGCTTATCTTCAGGATTAGCTGTTGGATTAACAGTGAACACTACAAAATTAATTCTACCTGCAGCAGCAATTGTAATATACCTATTATATTTCCCGTATTAAAAAAAATTTTAAAAGAAGAGAATCATGATTGACTCAACTCTGTCAAAAGTTAATATTCACGAATCAATAGAAAGTTCAAAATTTTGTATTATTATGAAACTTTAGGCACGACCGCGACACGGGAGAGCCTTATAATTTTATCATTGGGAAATATGTAATGAGCCGTATCTCCCTTAGTTTTTAATCGATCGGTCTGAAACATTTTGGAAAATATTTGGCTTGAAAAATAAAAAAGGCAACCTTTTCTCGATTTTCAATAACTTTCAATCTTTCAAATGCGAAAAAAAATCCGAGAACCACTGTTTTCCGTATTTAAAGGGTGCTTTTTAGGCACGACCGCAATGCGGAAATGCCTTATCGTTTTATCATTGCAAAAATTGTAATGTGCAATATCTCAACCGATTTTCGACCAATTAAGCTGAAAATTTATGAGAATACTACTCTTGCACATGTGCATATGCAGGAAATATTGGAAACAACTCTCCCCAAAAATTGCAAAAAATTTTTTTAAGGTACACCTACCAGATTTGTTTTTTCTCCTTTCTTAGGTAATTCTGATAGAGAAAAAGCTCGTGTGCATTGCCTATTGTAGGGTATACTTTTTTCTGGAGCAAAAACGACTCGAAAAACGAAAAATAATTTAAAAAAAAGAATTCATAGAGTTTTTTCCTCGAAAACTATGAACTTTTAAAAATATTTCATTAGAAAAAATGTCTTAAAATTTATCAAAGAATACTCTGAAATTTTTTCAGAATTTTTAAGGACGCTTTTCGAAATTTCGTTGTACAAAAAATCAAAAACTGTAAGATTTTTGTAAAAGTCCTTAGTTTTCGAGAAAAAAATTTATAATTTCTTTTTTTGCTAATTATATCGTAAATAAAAAGTATACCAACCGGCCATGCAAGCGAGTTTTGCTTTCTCAAAGAGAAAGCTTTGTAATGGTGCAAATTTTGAAATTGAAAACTCCGATGAATTTCCACGGATTACGTGTTTTTTAGTGAGAAAAATATGTTTTTAAAAAATGTACGTATGTATATGTGTACGTACGTATTTTCTCTTTCAGAACGACCTATAACAGGCCTGGTAGGTGTACCTTCAAAAAAATTTTTTCCAATTTTTGGGGAGAGTTATTGCTGATATTTCTTGGATATGCACAAAAAACGTGTTTCTTTTCGCGATTACCAACATATTGTTCAAATGGGAGCTCTTTAATTTTACATGTATTTTTAACTAACTTATCTGCTGGAAAATTGAGCATAAAATATGGGCTTGGGAACACCGTCTGCGCAGAATTGTAGGACACTATCTATTGTGATACGTGTCCACATTCGGTCCAGATTCTGTTGAGAACTTCATGTCGTGAGTTACCCCATAACATAACCTCAACTTCACGAACTCAATCGTAGGAGTTATCGACCTTTTATATTAATGTAACATGATATAATACAATGCGCGATCATCGTTATTTAATTATTATATTATTCAGACCCTTTTGCACTGCAATTATGCCTGTATAAACTACACTCTGAGTGCAGCGTATAAAGATTCGAGAGTATAGCTATATATACTGAGCAGCTGTATATGCGCTGTGCATAAGCTTTCGCTCTCTCTCTCTCTCTCTCTCTCTCTCTCTCTCTCTCTCTCTCTCTCTCTCTCTCTCTCTGTCTCTCTTATAGGTTGTAACCTCAAATTAATAGATGAACAGAATTTTTAACAGATTCTGTTCTGGTTGCCGTCGCGTCACAGCCGCTAAATCTGGGCACGGTCTGGTACAGAATCTGCCCACTCCACAGAAATTTTAATAGATTCTGCGCAGAAGTGCTTCAATTTTCCGACATATTGTAACAAGCTTATCTCAAGCAGATAAGTCCGAATCGATCCAATTTGTTTTTTATAAATCTACCCTTATTAACGAAGTGGCAGTATAAAATTGGGCTCAATCCTATACAGACAAAAACTATGAGGACATTTTTTAAATTTTCGAAAACTGATTTTTTGTGCCATAGCTCAAATTCTAAGTATTTTACACAAAAAAGTTAAATAAAAATGTTGGAGATCTCAAAAAATGGCTGACTGTGGTGCGCTAGTCTTAATGTTGGAGATTAAACTTTTATAAAATTTAATTTTTATAAAATTATTTTTTATCATACAAAATGACGGCCTATATGAATATTTTTTGTTTGTATGTTCAGATTTTTTTTCTCGAATCTCTAAATTTTTGGGAAAATTTCGCAAGTACAAAACTACCTTAGAATTAGTGAAAGAATACTCTCAAATTTTCTCACATTAATCCGATACAATTTTTGATTTTTCGAAAAGTCAAAAAATTGAAAGTTCGGAAAGTCCTATAAAAATTGAACAAATGAAAACATTTGAGAGCATTTTTTGATAAATTAAAAGCAAGTTTTATACTTACGAAATGTTTACAGAAGTCCATGAGAATGTCATACAATAAAAAATATTCAAATTTGAAAACAGTAAGTAAATTAAATCGATTTGAAATTGTCACTGAATATGTTGCGCCGGAGACAGCGAGGGTAAAGAAGATTCAGTGCTGTTTCATGTTCATCAATACAATAGCTCTCTCAGAAATAGTTGTCTGCATCTTGATTTTTGATCCACTCTTCAAGTCATCAATGTGGTAAAGCATTTGTATACTGCTAATTAAGTATAAATAACCTGTCAGTAGTGTCAATAGAAAGTTCAAAAAATTTGAAAACAAAATTCAAGTAAGTACTGTAGACTAATAAGCTGAAGTTGCACCTGCAAAGCATTATGTCTTTCTGTTTCTTTTGTTTTTAATGGCTTAATTGATATCTAAATGGACTTTCATTATTTTGTAATTTACAAGAACCTTTAGAATATATAATAATGGTAAGTAGCAAAAATAATTGTAATCATTGAAATAATTTAATTATGAATTGGTATTGAAAATTTTTATTTTATTTTCAGATACTATTATAAGATATTTTAAGATACTATTATAGACTAAAATCTTTGTGTATATGAGGCAATCTACGGAGAGTCGAAATTTTTTTGGCTCAAAAGTGGAAAGTGAGTAATTTTGAGGCCACACTGACCGGACTAGATTTTTTGCACTTGTTAAGACATACAAAAAAAGAAAAGTTACAGAAATATATCGGCACCGTATAACAATAAAAAGTTACCGGCCAAAAACTTAAAAAAATAGCTTAATTTTTGCGCTTTTTTTCATTCTCCTAACAGTTAAAGAATATGCCGCATGTTAAATAAAATTTCCAAAAACAAAAAAAAGTACTTGAAAAGAACTTTCATGTGGATATAAACTTGGTTTGAACTTGGATTCAAACTTTTGCGAAAATAGTCGATTTTACCTTTTTTTTTAAATAAATTTTTTTTTTAAATCCTTCTAACTTTTTATGCAAGCATCAGTTCGTAACATTTAATACGTCAAATTAAAGGTATTTTTTGTAGTTTTCAATCAGATAAGAGAATTTTGATTGCAATACACAACAATGAAAGTAGAAGAAAAAAATTTTAATTTGAGATATTAAACTTTAAAAATGATTGGTTGACTAGCAAATCGCGAGGTTTTAAATAAAAAAGGAAAAACGATTATTTTAACGCTTTCTTCCATGTAAATTTGACAAAATCGAGAGGATTTTACGTTGGTTCAAATCCTTGTCAATTTTAATAAAGGGTTGCGTTTTCAACGTTTAATACCAGAAATCAACGCTCTATTCTTCTACTTTAATATTAATTTATCAGAGTTCAAATTTTGTTGTGCGATGATCTGTATATATGTTTGTCAAGTTGGTTGTCTTTTTACTGATTTTGAGAAGCATATATATAACGTACCACATGAAAAACTTAAACTTTAGACAAATTTAAAAAAGTAGAAGATGAGAGCTTTAATTTGAGCTATTACATTTTGAAAACGAGGATTTGAAAAAAAGCAAATTTCGCTTTTTTTCCATGAAGTCACTCGATTTTGGAAAATCCATACATTTTTCGCTCTCTTTAAATGCTACAAACTTTTGATCGAGTCATGCGTTTTCAAAGTTTAATAGCTAAAATAAAGCCCTTTTCGTCTACTTTTGTGCTAATTAGTCTAAGTTTTAAATTTATCACTTAATAAGCTTCCTTTCAAAAACGACCTATTTGAGAAGCATATATACAGCGTATCATAAGCGAAAAGAAAAACTGTCAAGTAATTAAAAAGTACAAAAAAAGACCTTTAATTTGACTATTGAACGTTGCAAATGAATGCTTGAATCAAAAGTTAGGAAGATTTTAAGAAAAAAAGGTAAAATCGACTATTTTCGTAAAAGCCTGAAACCAAGTTCGTCGGCTTCAAACGTGCGAAACTTTCAGTGTATTTAATTTAGACAAATTTATATCCAAATATAAGATCTTTTCAAGTACTTTATTTCTGTGGATTGTACATTTTATTTAACATGCGGCCTGCTACTGTTAAACTTGTAGGAGAATGAAAAAAAGCGCGAAAAATCATTTTTTGTGAAATTTGTGGAAATATGAAATAAACAATTTTTTTTATTAACATTTAACGACTAAAAAACTTAATTTTGCAGTCAGGAATACATATACATTACACAAAAGTTTTTACATGAAATGAGTTGCAAAAAGTTATTCACGAAACACTAATAAAAGTGCATTTTCGGAGTTTATTTTGCAATAATAACAATGTTCCCGACGTGGCCGAAAGTCGAGACTTTAGGGTCATTTTCAGTAAGTTATCAATAACATATTTCAATCATAAAAATAAAGTTGGAAGAAACTTAATGACACTCTACTTTTGAACTACCTGACACCCGGACTCCGATCCTGTCTAATCTTTAATTACTGCCTACCCCCGAGGATTTGCCTCACTACCATGAACTCGGGTTTTCCCCATATTTACTGAATCGACATATATTGAAATTACACACTAATTATTCTTAGAACTGTGAGAACTGTGACTGCACCTGGCCATCATTAATTCTATAGACCAATGTAATAAACCTAAGTATGCTTCTGCTCTCTCTCAGCTCTCGAATTGTATCCGCCTCCAAAAATCTGTCCCAATCATATCCAGACCTTCCATCACACCCTCTCCGCTATCCAGCCCATTCGAGGTGATGTGCAGCTTCGCTGACAAATTTACTTTTACATTCTCACGGAGCTTCGAGACGTTAAGATCGACTCCGATATTAAAGCAACCGTATATATGTAGTTTTCCTTAAAATATATATGTAGAGTTTTCTTATATTCTGAATAGTTCGGGCCTCCGTAACGCTGCGCCTGGACGAGCCAAAACTAGTAGAATGAAAGGTTAGTCTCGGCCGAACCAGAGATGAGGAGAGAGAGATTAACGAGTTTTTAGTGCACTGAAAGCTGAGTCAAGAAATTTTCAACGTTTTACTACGAGGTAGTACCGGCGTCACACATGTTTCAAAAGTAAGTATATATACAGGTAAGCCTGGTGAAAAAATTTTGTTCTCAACAGACGTTTTAGCTTCGACGCAGTTTTTCTAGTCGCAGCGTACGAACTCCTTATACCTGATCGTTCTCTCAACCAAATCCCGAGCGCTGATCATTTTATGACTCGTATTAAAAAAAGAAAGAACCCAAAACCATGAGATTTTACTAATTAACGGTTTTTTCCGAGCCATATGATTTGAAGTAATATTTCCAATCTTTGGCCCTGAACGCGCTTAGAGCAACATACATAGAAGAAGAATTCCGTGTTGAAAAGTGTACGGCGCTGAAGAGAGAGCAGAGAGAAGTATGGGCTCCTTTCGGGGAGATCACACCTCTCGTTCGAATAAAAAATAGCACACACTAAATTAACGCAAGCACATTTACCAGTAGTCTTTTCTTATATATTTATTTATATTATTTTTATTTTTACAATTCACTCTATAACAAATATTTTACAGTATAAATATACAAATATAAACAAGTATTTTTCACGATCAATATACATAATGTTGAAAATATCAATTATTTATTATTAGTTTTTATCTAGCTTTGCAGTGAAAATACAAATTTATAAATACAATAGTAATTATATCTATTCATTGTGAAATAAAATTAATTTAATGTAAACTCTGCTGATCTTTTTATTCGGCTTGTTTCTCTTTTTCATAGTGATTAAGGGTGCTGTATACCCTAAAAGCGACCTCTAGTCTACACTTTTGCCCATTTTCATAAATTTCTCATATTTGCCGTCCTCAAAAACATTAAAACAAAGTTTTTCCACGTGTAGTCATCATCTAAGTATATTTTAAAAAAAGTTTCATTTGGATTTTTGCAAAAATAAAGCTGTAGTTTGTGCCGAATAATTGTAAGCTCGGTGGTAGATTTTTTTCAACCGCCACCGAAAGCGTCGTTTTATTACCTGAAGTTAATAGGATGCTCTCTAATGGAAAAGTATTTCCGCGTCTGCACGCAGTGTCCTTGTGGATTAGTGAAAAGTGAAAATTCACTGCATTGTGCTTCAGCTGTCCTTGAAGGTCTTTTAGAAATGGACCTTTGTTCTAAACTAATGATAAACAATTAACATTCTCACGGTCATTAAATACTAAATTTTAATTTTAAGAATTTAATTTTAAGAATCGAAGTTATCTGTAGTTTTGCAGGGAAGTTACAGATATATATCAGAACATTATGTATATTGATCTTGTAAAATATTTTTTTACGCTTACATATTTATATAGTCAAATTTTTTTATACAGTAAATTGTAGAAATAAACATAGGATAAATAAATATAAAAGAAAAGTTTCGTCTTTTTTATCAGTTTTATTTCAGTATTATCAAGATTACTTTAATCTTTTTATATTAGACAAAAAATAGAAATGAACATTGAAATAATAAATTTTCTGGATTTCAAGAAAAAATTTTTTGATATTTTTACCAATTATATGCATAAATATTTAATATATTATTGTAATATCCCTAAATTATATTTAATTATTTTAATTAATAACACAACATTTTTTAAATTCACCATTTTGAGGTACTTCATAGTTTTTAAAGCATATTTATTTAAAAATTTAATTCATTGTTGCGTTAATTATGGCGAATTATATATGGTAAAGTGTTCGTAAATTCTTAAGTAATGTAACATAATGTTAATAATAATTGTAATGTAGACGCCGCTCAAATTAAATATTATACATTGAAATAGTAAGTAAAATAAATATTTTCAAATTCTTAAAAAAGATCATATAAAACGGATTGTTTGTGTACAATGCCATTAATGTAAAAAATATAGATAAAGTTTAATTCACATCATTGAAAAAAGTTCGAGTGATAGTCATGATATTACAAACCAAAAATATTGCACAATTTCAAATGAAATCTATTTATAAAAAATGAAACTCTGAATTGTGATAAAAAGTGACGAGATTTATTTGTACCGTTTTAAGCTAAGATGAGCACTTGAAAAATCATATGAATATAAAATTATTTTAACTTGTATTATTTTTAAAAATCTTCTCTTCTTTCCCAAAATTCTGGATCAATTTAAAAAAAATAGTTTTTAATTTTAATTTATTAAAAAATTGAAGTGTTTTTGTCAGCTCATGCTCAAATATGAACATTGTCTTGACTTTAAATATTTATTGTTCGAGCCCTGCTTCAGCACTTGCTCCGCAAGCGCCAGGCGGTCACTCTTGGCTCATGAATTGATTTTTCACTTGTATAATTTACCAATGTGTATATATATAATATTTACTTATAAATCTTACCTTGATATTTTGGTAGAGTGTCTAGCTCCTTGATTAATGCTTTCAATTTTATTTGGAATACTTATATCTAATGAATGGATCGGTATCTGCTTTGATTGACTTGGATTTTCTGACTGCTGATTGAGTATTTATTGATTCCAACACTTGACGTATGAATAAATGTAATTGATCCAATGATAATGATTACTTAACAAATAATCCGACAATGCTATTGTTAATCTATCTGATGCCACTTTGTTTAACCTTCACTAAATATTCTAATCTGGCTAGCTGTTCTGCTTTGGGCCAATGCTCGAGAGACTGACTCATTTTTGAAGTTCATTGTCGCCGATCGCCTCCTTCGGCTGACAATTAGCGCTGACGGCAGAGATTGCAACCTCCGCCCGCACGGCCCTTGCCCTCTATACTCAGTATACTTGAAGCATATCGCACTGCAGAAGTACACCGTCAGCTTGCGCGCAGTACGCTTTTCGTACAATGTACTATGTTTCGAATATTCGAGAACAATCGAAATTGCTCCAGAATATTCGGAACATAACAGTTTTTATTAGCCGGGAAATGATCTAATGATAGATCATCGAACGCCTTTAATGAATCAAGTTTATGTTTTTTCGAACACTTGACGGTACTGCTGAAATTTGAATTGATTGCATTGCAAATTAACATCTTGCTTTCTTTCGATTGTTACGTCGGTAATTGAAAATTTTTAAAATCACCGACGGTACTTATATTTTATCGAGGAGCACGTTGCGCTCCCGAAGGCTTGCCACTTTTGAGCCTACCTCCACAGAGATATTCGCTCAGGGCTTGGCTTGACAAAATTTATTATTATTATTCAAGTTAATTATTTTATTTTATATTTATTTATTTATTTATATTTATTTTAAGTTGATTTACAAAAATAATCCATTTTTTAATCATAAATGTAAACTTAAATTGATGTCAAAATAATTAATTTTAATCTTTAACAAATACTTCGGTGGTATTATTTTCGGCGGGAGTAGTGTTGTTGATGCTATCGGGAGCGTTGATGCTGATGGCACTGCTGCTGGTAGTAGTACTCGTAGAGGCTTTGCCTTTGAGATTGAGACTAAGTTTGTCTCGCCTCGATTCAGTCTTTTTCCGATCTGAAAAACAAATAAAATAATTAATAAAAATAAGCAATAGTATTTTAAAAGTGAAGCCGAGAAAAGAGCATGAAAGAGAGTTATTAGGAAGAGTACAGCAACTCAAACTCAACTAATTTTAATATTTATCATTAATTGAGTTCTTGCTCAAATACTTGCTCCGTAAGTATCGGGTGGTCATTCCCGACTTGTGAGCTGATTTTCCGTTCCTTTATTTGGTTAAATTATGCAAATGATATTTAATTGAAACTCTTACCTTGATGTTCGGTGTAATGGATAGTTCCTTGACTATTTCTCTATGGTAAATTATCAAGCTTGGGCCAAATATTTGCGTTAAATTTAAATCTCAGTATTATGCCTTTTGTCCAAATTAGTTATTTATTAATGTTGATAAAACAATATAAATAATGGTCCAAACAATATTCGTGTCTGACTACTCTGATTTAACAATTCTGTAGTATTATATTTCCAATTATCTATGACAAAGATTCAACTCTGATTTTTCTCTTCTATTGTGGCCTAATGCTCAAGAGAGACTCTACTCGGCTTGACGACTCGAGAGGAACTGCTTAAGGGGACCCACCACTTTTAAAATCTGAAATAAAAAAAATTTTCAAATAATTTTTAAATTGTTATAGTCAATTAGAATTGAACTAAAACATTTTTAATCTAAAAGTATATACAAAATATAGTAAGATTAAATTTTTATTGTCCTACTTTGAGCCTAATACACATTCATGTCAGCGTAGACACTGTTCGATGACTTTTGGCACTGTCCGTAAGATTCCAAAAAACGCATGGATGAAATGGGCTCAAATTTTTTTACAAGCTTATTATAGTATTAGTTTCCGTATGAATAGAGGGATTTTAATTTGAATGAGTAGAAGATTTGAAAACAAAAATAAAATGTGTTAAAAAATATTTTCAAAACCATTAGATTTTTAATTTATTGACATATTTTTTTTTTCAAATCTTCTACTCATTCAAATTAAAATCCCTCTGTTCATACGGAAACTAATACTATAATAAGCTTGTAAAAAAAATTTGAGCCCATTTCATCCATGCGTTTTTTGGAATCTTACGGACAGTGCCAAAAGTCATCGAACAGTGTCTACGCTGACATGAATGTGTATTAGGCTCAAAGTAGGACAATAAAAATTTAATCTTACTATATTTTGTATATACTTTTAGATTAAAAAGGTTTTAGTTCAATTCTAATTGACTATAACAATTTAAAAATTATTTAAAAATTTTTTTTATTTCAGATTTTAAAAGTGGTGGGTTCCCTTAATTGCCCAGTTCATTGTCGCCGATCGCCCTCTTCGGTCGACAATTAACGCTGACGGCAAAGATTGCAACTCCACCCGCGCGTCCCTTTCCCCCTCTCTATACACTATACTTTAAGTATATCGCACCGTAAGCTTCACGTTGCACATTCCTTAGGCCAAGTGGCGACATTAAGGAAGTACATCGTCAGATCATGTCTAATACACTATGTTTCGAATATTCGAGAACAATCGAAATTGCTCCAGAATACTCGGAACATAACAAGAGTGAAACGTATATTCCTTATATACCTATATGCAGCGGTAGACAGGATACAATGTGTGAAAGAGAGAGAGACAAAGAGAGCGCAGCAGCGGACAGAGCGAGAGAGAGAGAGAGAGAGAGAGAGCGCAGCAGTGAACAGAGTGATGATATAGTAATATACATGAAAAACTTACGGATTTCCTTCTCCGGTGATTTTGCCATTTTACACGATTTGCAGCTCGATGAAGTGCCACTTGAACTGGAACTGGAGCTCGAACTCGATGAAGTGCTACTTGAGCTTGATTTCGATCTCGCTCTCTTCATCGGGAGCATCTTTCCCCGGGATACGTGAATTTTGTTCACTGGTGAAATGGTGCTCCCTTCTTGAGCTTTGTCCCTTGAAGGACTAGCGCGGGATTCTTGACCAGCGGTGTTGGTGGTGGTGGTCGGAGGACGCCTTTCATCAATAGAAGGCGTAGATGTCCGAGCAGACCGTCCTCTCCCTTGCTGTATGCTGAGGGAAGAGCGATCTTCTGCTCGAGCAGACCGTCCTCTCTCTCGCTGTTTGCTCGGGGAAGAGCGATCTTCACACCTCATTCCGTTGTACAGCCGCTGCATTGCTGGTACAGGCGGGAGAGGTGGCACTGCAATAAAAAAGAAAAAAAGAAAATTTAGATTAATGTAATATTAATATAATATTAATAAATATGTTGTCTGCTTCAACACTGAATTTTTATAAATTAAATTATTAAGGGAAGAATTCGGGATTTGGAAAGAATAGTCAAGGAATTATAATTAAAAACACACAATTTTCGCGGGAAATGAAGCTAACCACTTGTTTTGGCGTAAAAACCTCTTCGATTTAAGAGGAAAAGCCTAAACAAGTGTACCTTTTTTATTCAAAATAACTAAACTACTACAAACGAAATATAAAATAAATGAATTTAAATTCACAAGATCAAAGAATAAACTATATTTAAGCACGCAAAATTCTATCTGTTTAAATCTAAATCTTAACGCAGATTTACATAAAATTTAACTAAGCTTAATACTAAATTAAACTAAATGGCCATATATATTTTTAGAGAGCTCTCTTACCAAAATAAACAAAGTACGCAGTGATTTGACCGCCAGGGCTGCAAAGGCTAAGGCGACACGGCCTCCCGGGGAACACTGGTACGTCCAAGTCCTGACGTACCGGGGCTATACAGTTGGCCAAGGCTGTGCAAGATCGCCGCACTGTATAGCAAGGACAGCACCTTTGTGCTTCCCTGTCACGCTCTTCAAATCACTCGCACAAATCACATACAACTAACTTAGATTATTAAAGTCTTCAAAAAAAAGTCCAATA
Organism: Philotrypesis tridentata; assembly: GCA_018906965.1. Taxonomy (NCBI): domain Eukaryota; kingdom Metazoa; phylum Arthropoda; class Insecta; order Hymenoptera; family Pteromalidae; genus Philotrypesis; species Philotrypesis tridentata. The sequence goes on along the minus strand of JACCIB010000748.1, from coordinate 32,715 downwards.
ATCTCAGACACACAAGCGGCTGTAAGTGCAGGAAGTTATTCCGGAAAATCGGCGATGCTTCCTACTCAAAGGTCACTTCGAGAGTCCCCGAGGTGGGCCCTGCGGCGGCCGAGCGACGCCCCCATGCGCGCTCGTACTCTCGAAGCGCCTCTATACTTGTGCGGGAAAACAAATCTCTGGAAAATTTGAGAGCGGAGATGCCGCGAACAAAATATAAATATATAATTTTAAAAAACTCACTGGTTTGTATGGCTTCCATGGCCCACTTCACGTGATCAAGCATCAATAAAAGAGTGCTTGAGTTGGCCACTAGCCAACGAACTCGGCGATCCACTTCCTCGAGGTCATGCTTTGGCGTATCTTTAACACACTTCTGGCTTAGATTGGTGCCATTTTTTTCTTTCCCTTTCCGCTGCATTTTCAAAAGATTCCTACGATTCGTGAAAATTTTTTCCCTTCGAAAATTTCGAAAAAAAGATACTGCCCTTAGACACTTCATTTTCGAAATCGTTCTACGATTCGTGAAAATTCTTTCGCTCCTAAAGTCTCGAAAAAAAAGTTTCCGCCCTTTGCTCCACTTGCGGAAATTCACTCCTGTATTCATAAATTATTATCCCTTCAGATCAAGAGCAGTTTCATGCACCTGTGTGACAGACATCATTAACTGAACGAAATCTTCCAAACATTGTTGAATTTCTGGATGAAAATGTGATAAGGATCGCCTTTGCTTTTCCACGTTTAGTAACTTTTAGAAATTGCAAGCATCAATGACAGTATCCATTCTTTGAATAAAATCTACCGATTGCTCCCACGTATCGGATTTCAACCCATTTTCATTATCTAGTTGAACAGCCTTACAAGTAGTTCTCATTGACGCAATCTTTCTTCTGCTAACAAGCTGAAAACCCAAACTCACTTTCATGCATTCAAAGCTATTGGGAGAGAAGTGAGTTTCTTTCAAAAATGCTAATAAATTTGAACTACGATTTACAGAATCGACTTCGTAAGTTTTCAATAAATCATCGAAAACGATTACAATATTATTGTCTATATAAATATATTTATGCATTTTTAACTGATAAATCAAACGCTTAATCAGATGAGGCCAGTCATAAGATGCAAAAATCTTGTTTCTTTTGTCCTCAAAAAAGGTTGCTCTACTTTTACTTATAAAAATTTGTTAAATAGTGACCGTCTATTTGGGCCTTGATCGCATACCATAATATTCACAACTGCTCCTATATTAAATAAAGCTGTCAAGTTTTTTGTAGGATATTGTGAAGTTGCTCAGAATTAGCTTCACTTTCATTGAACCCGAAAGAAAGTCGTTATAGCATTAATGCTATTTAAACAAAAGAGTATGGCATGCTCAGCAATTTTAAAGCTTCTCATATTATTCCCCATATCTTCAAGACATTTAATCCCATTATATTTTTTAGAATATTCCTCCATACTTTTCAAACTCGTCTCATGAAATTTAAGGGGTTATGACAGTGTTAAAATTTTGAAAATACCCATTTTTTTTATTATCTTTTTTCATAGTTAATAGTCTGTAGAATATGGTCCTGAAAGCCGTTTTTGGCTAAAAAAATTTTCCTCGAAGATATCAACAAAAAACTAACAAATCTGTTTCAAGTAAATTTTTGAAAAATCGTGATTTTTAAATATTTTAATTAGGCCAAACTTGTGGAAAGGATTGTTCTAACCCACTTTTTACAGAGTAATTTCATGAGAAATCTTACTGAAAATATGACTTAAAAACCGTTTTACAAACCGTTTTTTTCTCAAGAGTTATTAATTTATTTCCGTAAAATAAATAAAATCTGTAAAACTAATTTTTCTATGTGTGGTTTTATGTTACTAAACTCAATGTGATAAAGTAAAGGCATTCAACAAATTTGAATTTGCCACTTGAATAGGTTGTGCCTCACAGCGTCTGGTCGAGAATGAAGATTGCTGTTTGATCGGTATAGTAGAATTTTCTGTAAAGCAGCAGAAAGCAGCCAAACAGCTGTTTTTCATCCAAGACACTAGATCAGTGCAGTTAGTCTGCTAGCTGCTGTCGCAATGCTTATAACCTTAGTGGTGTTGCAAAAGTGCAAGAGCTTCTGCAGAGTAGAAAAATTATTCAGATAAGTATTGGAAACTAATTAGTAATAACAGTGTTCATAATGAGCTTTTTCTTTGTTGGTTTATTTTTTGCTTTTAGGTATACGGGTGTAAGCCAGCAAAATGGGAGCTTATATTGACTGCCTGAAGTATTATTCTGCATACTTTTTAAGAACTTGAAGTGTATTTAATAATGGTAAGTATTGTATGTAACTGTAATTCATAAACATAACTTGATTATGAATAGCTAACGATAATTTTTATTTTATTTTCAGCTTCTAAATGCTATTATCACACAGCATGACAAGCGCGTACCATCAAATATACTTTATTGTATGTATATTTGAGTACCAAAAGCAAATCAAGGTATGCCGGATATTTTCTGTAAGTATAGCTGAGTTCATTTGAATGATTTACATTATAAACTTTAAATGCCTTTTACTCAAATTTAGTTTTTTCATGCTTTTTGTGTACTTGCCGTAGCTTTCTGAAGGAACCGTACTATCAATCATGATGAACCAAAGTGGGAAACCTTCTTTATGAGTATGGTCACAAACTGAGTGGAGCAGAATTGGCAAAGGTAAGTTTGAAGTGAATGTTACGTATGTTTACATATGTAACATTCACTATAATTACTAATATTGGCAATATATGTTTTATTAATTATATTAATTTTGTGTTTTTCAAGAATCTGTTCCACTTAGTCTGAGACCAGACTCATAATGAAGATTTGGCACTTTGATTCATCAGGATTGATGGTACGGTTCCATCAGAAACATGCGGCAAGTAAATAAAAGTGATGAAAATCATGATTTTTGGTAAGCAAATACCTTTAATTGTTTTTAAATGTTACACTCACTTTATGCATATTATTTATGCATAAAAGTGATGTATAATGCTTGTATTTCAAAGCAACAATATAGTTTTTAGAGCACCTATATATCTATTAATTTTTTACAACACTAACAATTTTTCTTTTTTTTCAGGTTTTAACACTGTCATAACCCCTTAAGGGCACATAAGCGCTCTGTTACCAAAGTGAAAAAATTTTCTTTTATCTTTTGCAAAACGTTATCATTTAATCTCGGTTTTACATCTAATTGCGCAATCCAATTTCTAACGCTAGCATCTCCGACCAATCTAATACCTAGTTTGAGCAATTGATTGTAACTGGCAGCAGAGTAATAAATCATAAGTTTTTATAAATTTTGTTCAGCTAGCGTGAACTTTTGCCTATTTTTGGGTTTCAATTGCATAGTATTTAAAGTTTTGCATGATTCGCTGAAATTTTCATTATTTAGAAAATCAAGAATATTAACGTTTTGCTTTGCGCTGTAGCCAACGCTATTTTCTCGGCCAATCTCCTCGGCTTCACCTTAACCCGATGGCGCCAGACACTTATCTTAAAGTGTCAGAGTCTCGTGACTCTTTTACCGAACCCGGGGAAACAGGCGGATTTGCCCGACTGGCTAGCTTAGCTCCGCTTCACGGTAAAGGAGAGAGGGCGGTTCGGAAGGCAAATATCTCTCGGCTATCTTTATTTCAGTGCACCATTTATTACATCGAATAAAACTATTTACACAAAGATAAAGTCAGCCCGAATATATCCGTACACAAGTTTCGCAAGTTACTCGACGTGTCACTACGTTTACGTTCAACTATACCAATTTATTCCGCACGCTACTAAAATCGCAATTCGCTACTAGACCGCGTAGATAACCACTGATATAGATATCCGGACTCTCGCGCGTCTCAAGGTCGCACTCACTCTGCCCACTTGGCACTAATCACTCACTGTCCGCCGACTCTTCTCTCATACCTTAAACTTATGGACGCAATCGCCCACACCTAGTTCGATCGCGCCCGTGTAACCTACGTGTGACTGAGAGCCTGTCCGCGTCCGACGACTTACGACACCCCTCGCGCCGTAACCTACTAACGCGACGCTGAGCGAAGCCCCTTTGTCCTCGCCGACTTTTAACCGAGGCACTCTACCGATTCAATCTAGACGATAACTAGATAGCCGCAAATTTCCCAGCTACGGAAATAACCCCTTTGTCCGCGTTAGACTTATATTACTCGACAGTCTTGCGCCCGAGGTACACGCACACGAGATAGCTGTTCGCTCGCACCGGGACGACGAGATAGCCCTTCGTCGAAGATATCCGCGTAGAAGGTAATCCGAGGTAGACACCGTCCACGCACCGATTCGCACTACGAAATAACCGCACTTAACAAAGAAGAGACATCCGAAGATAACCGAGGTAGCTGCGTTCGCGAGACAAAGACACGCGCACCCGAAGTCACGCGTGGAACTAGCGCGCTAGCGCCCGCGAGGAAAACTTAGTTTATTATCGAAACGACTCATCGACCTTTTCCTCGCTTCCTGATGTTCACTAACAAGGTCCTCGAAGAAAGCACACAAGTAGAAGTACACAAGTATAATTAGCACAAGTAAAGAAATGGAAATCCCTCGCCGGTGCCGGCTCGCGCTCCCGAGACGCCGGACAGCGAGTGCTCCTATTGGTCGGTTTGCGTGGGCCGACGGCCCGCGCTCTCGCGCCGCAACAGGCTCGCTCACCTCGCGCGCCGTCGATCGCTACACATGCGCGCTCGACTTCCCGATTACAATCGATGCTGGAGAAGATAACCGCGAAATTCGAACGCTCGCTGTAATAGACAGTCAGCATTCACACAGATAATTCGCGCAATGCCGAGACCTTGCACGAATTACGAAGCACAATATAACTCTCAGCGAATCCTTCTGTCTAGGCCTTTGATTCGAGAGCTCGCCTGTTATTCAGGGCGTCGAAGCTGCCTTTTTGCTGCCGACGTTCACGCGGAAGAACAACCGTTACGCGTAGCCGTGCTGCAGGAGGCGCCAACGTAGGAAGGCCCCACCCGCCTGATCCGCGTCCGATGACTTACGATGAGCGAGCTCAAACGCCCTGGATTAATCTGTGTCTGTTACCGTTCCGCCGGAGTTCACCATCTTCTCTTCTCATCCTTGAATGAGGAGTGAAGAGGCTCTCCGTATTTTCCTCCTTTCGTTGTTTCTCTCATCTCCTTGCTTCGTTGCTCGAAAGAAACGAAACGCCATTAAAACATGCACACAAATCCATACACACGGTCTTGAGACGCTCTGCCCCGGCTGCTCGGTGCTCGATCTGACGTGGCGATATTTTGCCACGTTACACTGTGGTATCCGGGAATGTGCGCGTGTGCGTGTGCGTATGCATGTGTGTATAGAAAGGGTATAATCTTTACAAAACATATCTAGTATAAATTACATACACATTATTTCATTTACAATATCCATTAAAACTCATAACTTAGTTTTAAAATTTAATTAGATGAGATGAGTTTCAAAGACTTTTGAATATATTTAATTGCCTATTGTCTGTTTTCATGCCCTAAGGTGCTAAACAGTTACGGTTACAATTATTGTCTCCAGTTGTTATGAATATTTTTTTACTGAAACTTTTCATTTACTGATTCGTCAATTACCTCAATCAAATTAGCAAGTAATTTTCTTTGATACTAAAACTTGAACTTTGCTATTCAAAACTGTACGATTGGCAAGTAATGATTTTATAGAAATATTCTGAAAGTCTTGTTAAATACAGGAAGGCTTTCATCAACATTCCCATACTCTTTTAATTTAGTATAATACTCGACATCACTAACTTCTTCCTCATCTGTTTTTATGAATGTTTCTTTACAGTTGGAACATTTACTTTTCTGTAAGGCTTTCTTAGCTGTTAAGGGGTTATGCCTGAGTTAAACCTGAAAAAAAGAAATCATCAGTTAATAGGCAAAAAAAATTATATATAAGTAGTATCATAAAAAATCTTTTTTGTAGTTCATGCATACATATTCATTGTAATTTTGCATATTTTTAATGCATGATATATCTATACTTACTGTTTAAACGATCCCATGTGTGAAGCATTAAATTTGAGTACTTTTTCTCCTTTGTCGCATGATTTCTCATCATCCGGGTGATGAATCCAAACCAAACTGGATGGAATTTCTTCTAAATATGCCTCTCCTCAGCTTAAGCGGAAGGCTTTTCTGAAAAATACAAATTTTCAATAATTAGTAACATATAAGTTATAATATAAGTAATTATAGTGAATGTTACGTATGTTTACATACATAACATTCACTTTAAACTTATCTTTGCCAATTTGGCTCCGCTTAAGCAGTGCAGAAGGGTTTCCTGGAGCTGTATAAAAAATTTCAGCTTGATTGGACTTATGGTTCCTGAGAAATCCTGCGGCAACTAACCTAAAATCATAAAAATTCAAAACTTGAGAAAACAGCATTTAAAGTTTATATAAGAAATTGATATATGTTTATTGGATATTACTTACATGAACTGTTTGGCATATTTTTTTTATGTTTGGGCATAAAATACCCAAATATTATGGGATATATTGGGACCCGGGTCCTGCACATTTTGATATACGAGTATGAAAAGCTGAAATTGAAATATAAGTTAGCGATACATATTCACAGTAAATATATTATACATAAATATAAATATTGCCACTGCTTACCCATTATTTGACAGGTTGGTTAACCACTGCAGTACACTTTGAGAACATCTAACACAGACATCTTCTTGTACATATGGAATTTAGCCCGTATATCTAAAAATAAAGAACACACTCACAAAGAACAGGTTCTTAAAAAATAATATATTGTTTATAGTCCAAAATACTTATCTAAATTTAAACACTTGTGAGACTCAGAAGTAATCACTACAGCATAACATTCAGCTTGCACTAAACTACAGACAGCAGACGAAACAGCTGTCTGATAGAAAACTCGTATGTACTGTTAACTTATAAGTCTTTATTATATATATTCTTTATTATATCTATTATTATATGTTACTGAATCAAGGTTCGCTGGACGCGATCGTGCGTAGCCAGTACATTATAAATATTGTCGATTCTTAAATTCGTAATACAAGTATCGTCAATTTGACTCGAATTTGGTTCTTTTACAGAACCTAATTGAGTCAAGATTTCGTTTTTAACCAAATTTAACAAATGGTTAAATTTAGATCTAAACTCCAATTGATTATCGTCAATTGGTTCAGCGGTGTCCTGTTCCAAATCAGTTAATTAGTTCAGCGGTGTCCTGTTCCAAATCAGTTAATCGCTCGTTCGTTTCGGAGGGTGCGAGATCCGAAATAAATGAGGGACGCACTGTAACAATAAAATAAATGATTGAATCAACTTTTCAAGCAGACAATTTTTGATAGTAACTTTTATTTGATTTCTAATTTATTATTACTTTCTACTTAGTTACGGATTAATGCATTGAGTGATCGGATATAAAAAGTCAAACGAGATCGAGTCATTGCAGTCTTTACCTGTGAAAAAAAATCGGTGAGCACAGCAGGTTAATACTATGAAAAAATATATATGAGAGCAGCAAGGTGATTCCGTTACTATAAACTCGCCTCTAAATTTTGGGTGAGAAAAAATAAGTGTGCGCTTCGTATGTAAATATACACAGCAGTAAGCAGTCATACATCTTTTTAACCGTTGCATTGAGTGATCGGATAAAAAAGTCAAGCGAGATTGAGTCATTGCAGGCTTTCCCTTACACGAGAGAGAGAGAGAGAGAGAGAGAGAGAGAGAGAGAGAGAGAGAGAGAGAAGAGAGAGAGAGAGAGAGAGAGAAGAGAGAGAGAGAGAAGAGAGAGAGAGAGAGAGAGAGAGAGAGAGAAGAGAGAGAGAGTTTTCCATCTCCTTCATCTGGACCCGTTTCAGAGCCCGATAAGGGACTTGCCACTCTCTCTATACTGTTCCATCGAGAGAGAGGGAACAACCTATCAAAAATCAGCTATAGGTGTACCAGCTCGGATTCTAGCTCAATCCCTACCAACTCTTTATCCTAGTAGAGAGAGTGAGTTCGCTCCAAACTCAATATTCTAGGAGAGGGGGTGAGTTAGTATGCCTATAGCCTATCTACTGATATACAATATTGTGGGCCTTCTGGCTTTTTCTTTTTTGCTGCCACGGGTTCCTCGGGCTCCAAATCTACAATTTCGATCCCGTCTTCTAAGGTGATAACCTCCACCTCGCCGTTTCGCTCTATAATATGTCTTTCCCGAATTTTTTCCTGACACTGAACAGCAGTCAAACGCCGCCGTTTGGCTAGCCTGACCCTCCGCTCAGCTTCCGCTCGAACTTCTGCCCCGTATAGCGTTGGGTTTTCCGTTGGCTGACTTGGGTGGTACTTTGATATTGTTACTACCCGGCTGATTGCAGCAATATTTTCTAACGTTACCAAGGGCCTTGGTTTCAGCGTTGCGGGTGGCTTCGTCGGGTCTACCAAAGCATTAATATTCAGCCTTTGGCTTACGTCCTCCTTTTTTACTTTCAGAATTTTTGCAAATTCAATGGCCTTTCTTTTCCTTAGCCTCCTTCTTTCGTCTTGTGTGATCGGCGAGTCTCTGCAGTCACATACATACAAAACTGGTATTTTTACCGTACTGGTCGATACTCCCGAACTGGTCGTCGGTTGAGGCTCGAAACATTCCACTGAAAGTTGAGTGTCTTTTAGGAGAGAAAAACAAAAAATTTTATTTTCCTTAAATTTAACTCTAAATTACTTTTTAAATATTCTTTTCAATTTTTAAGCCAAATTGACTGGCATCCATGTCCCTCAGTATGTCATCTAGCAAAGAGGTTTTCTTTCTTTTGACAAATTTTACATTAACCTTAAAACAGTTAATACAAAATTTATCAAAATAGGCACACCTGTTGCACCATTTTTTCTATGCTTCGATGGGCAAAGGAATTCCCTCTAGTTCCACCGGCGGTGGATGGTTTGGTAGCGGAGGAGGTGGCGGTGGTGGCGAATTTTTCAAGTCATTCAAGACTTGTTTCGCCCACTCACCCAGCTCCCAGAGTCTTCGCTCCTTTCGTTTGGCTCGCTGAGCTTTCGTTGGGTTACTCTTGCCCTTTCGTGCCACTGAAAGGCAAATATTTACTCTCAGTAACTATAAACTCAATTTTTATTATAAAAGTTTTTGTTAACCGTTTTACCCGATTTATTAATTAATATTTAATGTTAAATAATTTACAGTTATTTAGCAGTGTTCCTATGTCGGAGCTACAATTTCTTAGTTAAGAAACCTAATATTTTTATTTTAAAAATAAAGAATTTGTATATACACGTGCTCACCAGAGCTAAACGTATATATAATAGAAGCTTAGCAGAACTAAAACTAGAGTGAAATAAAATTTTATTTAAAAATAGTAAAGAGTTTGCGTATACACTCGCCCAGCAGAGCTAGTGCTTGTATATACTATAGAAGCTCAGCAAAGCTAGATGTGATGTCGGAGATTTGAAAGGAATAGATCCTTTTCGATCGGCGACGAAACGGTTTATCGAGGAGCACGTTGCGCTTCTCGACTTTGCCAGATTTTGAGCCTATCTTCGTAAAGATATTAGCTCGGGGCTGGCTTTAACGGGAATTGAACAAAAAAATATATAAGAAGAGACGGGAGTAGATAGGCTATAGGCATACTGGAACATAAGCGTTCTGGAACAATGGATCCCCTCTCTTTTCTGTTCCAGTACGCCTACAGTATACTGGAACAGTGGATCCCCTCCCTTGCTGTTCCAGTATGCCTACAGTATACTGAAACAGTGGATCCCCTCCCTTGTTGTTCCAGTATACCTACGGGTTCTGGCATGCATTGCCCCTCTCTCAAAGCCAGAACCCGTAAGAAGAGAGGGGAATTACTTCCTCCTCTTTTGTTCCAGTTTGCCTATAGCTTTTTCTACTTATCTTTTTTTATTTTTTTATTTAATTTTTTTTTCTTCCCAATCTTTGTATGACTGATAAAACATTTTCATTAGTTTAACATTGTGTAATGCACATTCAGTCTTATAAATAGGATTATGGTTTATGCACATAGTTACACATTTGACAGATAATCTTGATGAATAACCATATTGTTGAATGTTGTGAACAGGTAATTTAAAACGTTGCAGCCACGTCTGCCTTAGATTATCTAAGACGAAAATTTTGGTGACATCTTGCAACGATTCACGGAGCAGGTTTCCAATTTGACAGTAATCAAGCCCATTCGTGTTCCAGGCTATTCCATGATAATTACGTTTGAGCCACAAATTTTCTGCTTGCAGTTCATTGGAAAGTCTATGAGAACGGTTTCTTAAATAGATGAACTATAGGATCTCCACTGTGATTAAGAGGAATAATTGCTATTTCCTTTAGAATATAATTACCTCCCATTTGCTTAAAGCCAACCATGTCTACTGCGTACTCCATTTTTTTATTTATTTGTTTTTATTTATTTGCAAGATCAGACAGTAAGCTGATGTAGATGCTGGGAAAGGCTTTAAAGCTTCAATTTCTAGACGCACATCCACAGAAGCGTTTTTTAGACTTTTATTTTGCCGTGAACAGTCAATAACCACGAGTGGAACATTAATGATATAATCTTCTTTATCCAACAATTGTTGCGGATCTCTTCCGTAATAGCTTCTTTGAAAATCAACATACATATCATAGAGCATTGCATACTGATTTTTAAATATGTCAATGTTCAGATTACCGTATGGATAAGATTTTAAATTCAAGAAAAGTTTTACATTACTAATTTCACAATGATCAAATCTGCTGCAATTTGCATCTTTAACATCTTTTCGCTTAGTTTGTAATCCAATTATTACAAAACGAGGTTTTTCCATTTGATTTGAAGTTTTTATTGTCCATACGTGCTTATTGGCTGATGGAAGTGATGGGTATTCAAATAACTCCCAGGAACGATAACACATAGAGATTGGATTGTCTTTACCAATAAAATTCAATAGCTGGATTTTTTGTTTGTCAGAAGCAACGACATGTGGCATTAACCACTCTATCTTTAATATCTTTATTTCAAAGTTTTCATAAGTAGTAGCAGCACCTGCAGCAGCAGTACTTTGTTGAATTACTGCATTGACATCACTTCTTGATCTAGTGAGAATGAGTTCGTGCTTCATATTAACTACCATCTTTTTATAATCTTCTGCAAAACCCAAGACCATGCTCAAAGGAATGCAGCCTTCAAAGTATCCCGCATTATTTTTCACAGACGATTCTGATTCATTCAAACCTTCCCATCCTGCATTTTTTAAAGCGAAAGCTTGCCTCGGTGTAAATGAAGGCTATCCTTTCATAAGACTGGTCATACCAACATTTTTACATTTATCAATCTCCACCGCATTCATTTCATATCGAATTTCATCAAACAGATTGCAAATTCCATTGTTTGCAAAATCAGTTTTAGCTACTGCTGTTCCATCTGGTTTTCTTAATGTTCCATAGACGCGAACATAACTACGAGACGGTAAGAGACATAGATCTTGATGCTGGATGGAAATACGAATTTCATCACTGTTATTAAAACTCAATGAAGAGTATGGCTGGTATGAATGTAATTCGTACTGAGCAATAGACTCATCGAATACGACACCTGATTGAATATGAAGAATTTCGTCCATTTTTCTGGAAGCAGCAGAGAATTATGCAACTTATTTTTTTTCACGAACTTTTAGTCCTATGCTTTTGAGGAACTGTACGCTCCACCGTGTTAACGGTTTGACTTTCTTTTGTCGACTGATGGATGTTTGACATTGTGGTTGTCTTATATGCACGTTAGAATTGAAAACAATACCCATTATATCGCTTTGATGTGAAGTCTAATAGTAATTTCCTCTCCTCGAAAATTCACCAAGTGTCCATCTTGATCCACGATTCGAATTTGAAGATTATTTATGCACTTAACACTAAGTGGAAGATAAATGACATGAGACGGAACTTCTACGATTTTGAATCCTGGAGGTACTCTGGGGAAGAATTCGTGGATTGTGTGTACCTTTTTGTTATTGATGTATGCACCAGCAGTAATGTTGCACTCTACTCTGAGTGCATTTATCTTCAATATTTTTACTGGTAAATCAGAATTATGATTGATTTTTTCTTTGAGAATGCGTGGAGCAAAACCAAGAAGACGACCTATAGACTTATTAGGCGTAAAATCTAGTAGATGACTGCATTTAATTTCACTTCTAAGAGTATTATTGTTAGCTTTCAAGTTGAATTCAATTTTTTTAGATTTCAAAGATTCATTCAAAAATTTGTTAATAGCGTCTACCTCGTAACTTCCAGTAGGAATAGTTATTGTATCTCCGTTTTTTATATGAAGTTTATTATTTGTTTCATCTACATTGGGAATTGAGTTAAATGTTAAGAGTTCAACTAATCCCAAAGCGTATTTCTTATGCTGTGTCATTTCTATTGGCGGAAAATATTGTGCCTCTAAAACAGAAGAATTTCCTTAAAGACTCAATGTAAAACTATCTTCCATGACTGATTGAAAGAGAATGAATGAATTTCAGTAATGATTGCCTTATTATAGACAATCGCTTAAGAATCGAAGATAAAGATGGCCACAAATAAATGTGTTAAAATTTTGATATCTTTTATAGTTATATTTTACTTCTTTCACATTTAAGTACTTCATAAGCTCAATAGGAGGTCTAAGATCACCAAAACTGTCAAAGTAAATGACTTTAGAACCATTTTTTCGATAACACACCCAGTGTGTGCCTTTGTTTTGATAATCATCTAAATTAACAATAGCAGATTCATTATGCCAAGGGCCATTTGAAGGTAGATTATTTCTCATGAAAACACCTCTAAAATTTGGGATTTTCATTTCACGAGCATACTTTATGAGATCATAGTCAGTTAGTGGACGATTTGGTAAAATTAAATTGACGTTCTTTTTTTTTTAATTTGACCATGTCCAATGTGAGCCGTGAGGCTTCATAAATAATCCCATTCCACTTTTATAAGGTTTAAGATAGAGACCTTTGCCAAGAGCAATAGCTTCCATAGTTTTATTATGTCTTTTATTTTCTTCATAATCTTTCTGCGCACTTTTAGCAGCATTGACTGCTTTAGCTATTCCAGCAGCTCCTCCTGCTAAAGCACCGGTCTCACATAATGGTATAAGAAAAGGAAGAACTCCACCAATTTTTGATGGTAATGGTAGAACACGTAGAAGTTTAACTTTCTTCTTAGCACCTACGCTCTTTACAGCTTGTCGTGCACCTTTTAAAGCGGATTGAATAACCTTGCGTGAACATTTACTTGGCTTCAATGTTTTTTTAGCTGCAGTTATTAACTTACTGAGTTTTAGTCCCATTCCAGTTTTTGCTTTCAATTTCATGGCACTTGCAACAGCCAACGCAGATGCTTTTTCACCTAGACTAGCATCTTTAGCTTGAACACGTTCCCAAGCTTCAGCAGCAAGATTCATGTCCGCATGTGCAGCAGTTCAGTACAGTTCTATACACTTACCATAGACAGCGTTTATAATTAATTTATAGAAGAGTTTTACAAATTCATTTTTGGCTTGCTTTCTCTTCTCTGTGTTTAGTTCCACATAAGATTTGAGCCAAGCCTTTTGCTCAAATCTTAAAAGTCTATGCACCTTTTTTAAATGAAGTCCATTATCTAAAGCTTGTTTTAGTGCTCGATAATGAATGACATATCTTGTCTTGTCATTTAATGTAGTTAGCAGTTTCTTCTGCTTTGAACCAGGTGGTGTTTGGTGTTCTGCACAAAACGGTAAATCTTGATGATCATCGTGTATTTCTTCAGGATACTCTAAGTCCACTTCAGCAAAATAACCTGTATCTGAATCTGCTGATTCATTAAAAAAGTTTGGATTCGACTCATATTTTATCGACTCAAATTTTCCAACTGGTAAACGTTGTATCATTGCCCATCCATAAAGATTATTAATATCAAAGTATAATAGCGTCTTTGTTTTTTGAGTATTATCATAAGAAGAACCCATGTACGGATTGTTCGCCTTACCATATCGATTACAACACTGACTGATTCCACCTCGAATACCTGATTCGATAAACATCAGCAAATCGATATCCGTAAGAAGTTCTAATTCTACCTTTGTCATTTTAAGTGCGGCTGAAAATGTTAATCCAGGTGTAGTATAAAAATGAGCTGGACATAATCCATAGGCACTAAGAGATGTTTCTCTAAAACTTTCAAAGACGTCAGCTAGTAGCAGTACATCTGTTTTTAAATAGAGATCTGAATACTCTCCTAAAGTTGAGATATTAAATTTTCGCCATACTTTACGAGCGTGATAATAGTCCTCTTCTGCAATATGAGAATCTGTAAGCTTGTTATAAAAATCATCCTTTTCTGGCAGTTTTGTAGCAGTTAGTTTATCTAATCCATCTACAAAATCGTAAGGAAATACACCTTTTCTTCTGAGAAGATCAATATTTTCATCTGAATAACCATCTAATTGAAATTCCGTAACTGCTATCGGTACGTTTTCCAGATATGACGCAAGTTTCTCCAATGATGATGGTAGAAAACGCCATGAATCTATAAATCTAAAACTAATATCACTTTCATCGATATATTTTGTAAATGAAATATATTATTCCTTATTATGTGGTATTAGGCTGACTCGTCCTTTCAGTAATGAAGAAGTAGCAATCTCTTTCAAAATGAAATGAGTATCATAATTAAGATTATGAAAAATTACTGGAATAAATCTTGAGTTCTGGTAATTCAAATTACAAGAATTATGAGCTGCACCTCTGAAACTAAAGAAAAAGTATGCTTTTGAGTAAAGAAATTATTTTATTTTTTCTATATATATCACATTAAAAAAAGCTTACCATCCTGTGAGATGACAAGGATCTCGTACTGCTAGTTGATCTGATTGAATAGGTTTCCGACAAATATGACAATTGGTTGACCTCCGAAAAGATAATTCTTCCAGATCTGTAAGTTTCATTGGCTTTGGATTTTTATAGAGTTGTTCAATTTGTTCTGCAATTGATTTCAGTTCCATAACAAACCATGTTTCTTCATCAGAATGATTTTGTCTGTATGATCTATAGCCCATATATACTGTATGCTTCATGAAGTTGAAAAGCATTCTCATTTTCAGTTGGTTTCAATAAACATTCAAAATCTGCATAGATTACAAACGGCACTTTTTCACTTTTTTTATAATCTTCAAATTTAAGAATATTGTTCTTAGAGTCAGGTAAATTTATTCTACAAGTATTTATATTTTTACAATCATTTTCATGATTTTCCAATCCGTCTTCACTATAAAATATTTGTAAACGTGATAAGATTTTTTATTTAATTTTGAAACTTGAAATTTTAAAAGTCGTGACATGCTTTTTATCCACACATAATGAAA
Organism: Philotrypesis tridentata; assembly: GCA_018906965.1. Classification (NCBI taxonomy): domain Eukaryota; kingdom Metazoa; phylum Arthropoda; class Insecta; order Hymenoptera; family Pteromalidae; genus Philotrypesis; species Philotrypesis tridentata. Next base: position 17,306 of record JACCIB010000748.1, on the reverse strand, counting down.
CTGAGGCAGTCTTTCTTCTTCTTCACCATGATTTTTTTCTTCATGTTCTTTTATATAAAACTCTTGAATAAGAAGGAGATTTACATGATACATAAGTGACACTTCATGTTTCTGACCATACATCCTAAGCATATACACGTTCACAGAAATATTATTATTAAGCTTTTAAATTTTGAAACATCTTTTACTTTAACTGGAAATTCTATATCACCAAAGTTAAGCTTATTTGTATGAGCGAGGTAATTACTTAATCTATGGGCGTTCGTTGCACAAGGATATAACGCTGAAAGTATGGCATACTTAAAGCATTGATTATCATTGTTGTGAACATTGATACATGCTTTTTCACTTCTATAAATTTTGGAAGTGGAATGTATGAGTTTCCTCTAAGTGGTGTATATTTTTTTATGTTTATACATAAACTTATAATACTCTTTAAAGTCCATCCAGAATCCTTTTCTTGAAATTCTTCTAATTGTGTAAGAATCGGATCTTTGATATGCTCTTTAAACCATTCTTCTAAGTTTGATGATGTATAAATTGCAGAACTTTCGGTAGTAAAGTATTTTATATCTACCATTTCCTCTCCGTTCTTCTGCATAGAAAATTCTGAAATGAAATCAGAATTAACTTTTACATTGATATAATCATTTATGCTTTCTTGTACTTTTTCTTTAAAAATCTGTTCTGCATCTATCATAAAACTTTTAATATCCTTGTGCTCTATATTTATTATTACTCCAGATCTTATACGATTTTGAAATGCTGAGTCCACATCACGTCACTCAACTCTAGCTTCTGTAGTTTCTATGCTGCCACCTTGTTGAAGTTTTTGTTCAAACTCAACTTGTATGCAGGACAGGTGGGTCATGCAAGTCTGACATTTCTGTTTCTCTCCTCTCGTAAGGTTAGATTTCTTTATCTTATCAGTCAATTCCTTTATTGTGGAATTGCACACATCTAACCAGTAATGAATATCCTTGCTGCTCAGTTCATGAATACTTTTTAAGCTATCGCGAAGGACTTGTACAAATCGTTCAATCAGTTCGATTGAAGCCATGTTTAGTCACAAAAGTTTCTTCTACACTGCTGAAAAATAAACTGGTTTGGGGGGGGGGGGGTGTTTGAGCCAATGGCAGAGAAGATTTTCTCTCAAACCAATAAAAGAGGAAAATTTTCGAGGGGAAAGGGAAAAGTTTTCATTAAACCAATCAGAGCTCGACAATTTCTGTTCAGCCAATGGTAAGCAGTTGAAGAGTGGGGGGGGGGGGGGTAGACCCATTCCTAAAGAGCAAGATGCTGAGTTTCATGCTTTTAAATTAGGATGCTAGTCCATTCGTTTTCATTCTCGAGTTTACTGTTGACTTGGGACGAACTAAAATATGGCTAGAACGCGCGATTATGACACAATGTTTAGAAGTGTTTTATTACCTTGTTCCGAAGAGAATGTTTATGTCTGCGATATTCAAGGATTCCAGAGAATCGCATCCGATTCTTTTATATTGAAAGAAATTTGCTTTGTAAGTTTGAAAAGAACTGCTTTTCCGACTGTTTACCACTTTAAGTCTCCAGTAAGATGGGAAGAACTTACTGAAGAAGAAAAGTGTACAGCAAGTTGGTTAGAAAAATATCACCATGGATTGCCTTGGGATTCTGGAGATATTCCGTATGATCAGCTGCAAAAAGTTTTTGAAATCTGCTCACAAGGGGTTCAAAAACTTTATGTAAAGGGCGAGCAGAAACAGCAATGGATAAAAAAATATTTACCTCATGTGAAAGTAGATAATTTTTCTGATACTTTTCTGATACTTTTCTGATACTTTTATCATACATTTCTGATACTTTTTTCATACTTTTCTCATACTTTTCTGTTACTTTATTAAAGTATCAGAAAAGTATGAGAAAAGTATCAGAAGAGTATCAGAAAAGTATAAAAAGTTTTTTGTTAAATTTATAATATTTACGTAATATTTGATTTTATATTTTCAGATCCATTTCCAATATAGAAAATTATGGCTGCAGTTCTCTTCAGGAAATCCACAGTCAACATCATGGATGTTTTAATCACTACCTATGTAAACGAAAACGACCTGTATGTGCTATTTCCAAAGCCCTTTCAATAAAAAAATGGTTTATAAATTATCTAAATAATGTATTTAGTCGAGATGAAGTGGACTGTAAAAAATAAATAAGATTTTACGTATTAATAATAATAATATCTTGTACTTATTTGTAGTATGTTATATTAAAAGAAAAAAGTCAAAAAACCTATCTACGAAGATGAGATTTTTTCTCCTATGTAAACGAAAACGGTCTTTATGTGCTATTTTCAAAGGACTTCAATAAAAAAACTGGTTTTATAAATAATATATTTAGTCGCGATGAAGTGGACTGTGAAAAAATAAATAAAATTTGTTATCATATACTTTAAATTCACGTGGAATTTAAATGAAGGAGCAGGGAAACTTATAATAATAAAGCATTAAGAGCATTATTATTATTATTATTATTATTATTATTATTATTTAACCACATTAACATCAGAATTATTATTATTATTATTTGTTGGTTCTTTTATTTACACTTGATACAAAATAAAATTTTAGAAAATATTTTTTATTTCCTTTTATACCTTTGATGAACATCAATTGGCTCAACCATGTACTCCACATCTACTATGGAAGGCATACTTCGCTGTTGTTGCTGTTGTTGTTGCTGTTGTTGATGCTGTTGTTGATGCTGAAGTTGATGCTGTTGATGATGCTGTTGTTGATGTTGATGATGCTGTTGATGATGAGTCGGCTGCTGATATGCTGGTGGTGGTGGTTGATGAGCTGGTGGCGGCTGTAGATGTGCTGGCGGTGGAGGTGGTTGTTTCTTCAGCGATAAGCTCCGTCGCTTATCGCTGCTCTCTTTCGGCTTTTCTTCCACCTTAGCCTCTTTTGCCTTTTCTTCAGTTTTTAGTGGGCTGCGTCGTTTCTCATCTGTAACAATATAAAAAAATTTGTATTCTATTTAAATATTTAAATATACTTTAATGTATTTTAAAAATGTAAAACCTTACCCATTTTTTTATCACTTCTAGAGTGACTACTCTTTCCAGAACTATTGGTCACAGCTACTGCAGTAGCTGCCTTCGGTGGTACACTGGTGGCCTCTTCAATTATAATTTTTGTTCTGTCCTGCACGACTGCATCTGAAAAAAAATATTTTATTTAAAAAAAAATTAGATATAAAAATTGAATCTACCCTAGTAGAAACTTGATGATAAAATAGCTAATTACAAAACTTACAAAAATTAATACACAAAAAATTAAAGACTATTTTAAAAAATCTTAAAAAATATATCGAAAAACCTATTGTTTTTTTTTTATTAAAAATTTTCGCCATTTTTAATGGCATAGTTTTTTTCTGTAAAAAGGGTTACAGAAAATAGTTTTTTTTTGGGGGGGGGGGCATTATTTTTAATATTCTCTGCAACCCTTATTTTTACCTTCTCCAATTTTTTTTTAATATATCCTTTTGATTTTCCTCTATTTCTGTGTTCTTTGGACACGATTCTTGTGTCGTCGAGGTTGCGACTGCTGCTGCAACTGCTGCTCCTTCCTTCAGCAAGGGACGCTGTGGCATCGATGGACATGGCTTGCTAAAGTCGATTGTGGTGGTGATGATGGTGCTGCTGGACTGCGCTAACTTAGCGCGTTTAAGCAGCTGCTCTGCAGCCTCTTCCTCGGCTTTCCTTTTTCCCTCCTGTTGCTTGCGCTGCTTCATGAGCAACGCTTGCCACTTTCGAGCCACATTCGCTCTTGCCACAGCATCCCTTTTCTTTATTGCTGCCTGCTGGGCAATAGTACCTAAAGTTGTGTACAATTTGTTTGATGAAAAAGTAATAATTAACCGATTTATTTGATGTTAAAGTTTCTAAAATTCCAGATTTTCGGCTGTCGATTTGAGCCCCTTAATATGCTTTCTATGAGCTGAAACATAGACATGATTTAAGTCAGCCCTGGAAGGTCCATATTTCGGGTGTTTTCGTAATAAACTGCTCTCCTTCATGCTTTAAATGCAGTTCAAAATAAAAATCTTTCTAGAGAATGTAGGCTGAGTCAGGTGAACGTTTTTTCCTTCGGTTATTAGAGCTACCATAAACTTGCATTCTCCGACGGTCATCAGGCGACCATCTGGTGAGCCTTCAACGTCTCAAACTTTGACCTGGCTTAATCCTCTAAATGAGGGTCTCGAAGGTTCTACATTTTTTTTTGTTAAAAATGGTAAATAATTTATAAATAGTATATAAACATATTTAGAAATAAAATTATGTTTTTATTTTAAATAACAATAATTACAAAATTTGAATGGTGAAAATCGATTGACATTTACTTTTTTGATATAAATCTGCTAAAATTTATAGCAGATATATAAAATTTATTCATATGTATTGCTTTACATACATAATTTGCCTAATTTTATATTTGGACTTGACGAAATCTCTCTCTCTCTCTCTCTCTCTCTCTCTCTCTCTCTCTCACCCATTGACTCGCATTTACTTTCTTACCAAAATTAACATAATTTATTAAAAATATAACTAGAAAAAGATTTTTTTAAAGACTTTTTTGTACAATCTGGAGACATTTTTCTAAAATTAGAAACAATTTGAACGATATTTTGTTTAGTCAATTCGTCTTTTGATAAAATTAGATTGTACTCGGAAATTAATGCAATTGCTCGCTCAGCTCGATCGTTAATTACCTGTAAACCTTGCACAATCTCCAAATTGTTCTTAAAATCTTCTCTCGATTCCCACTCGCTGGAATCAGTTTTTAAAAACTCGCAACTGAGATCTAGTTTGTCACAAAAGTTTTTGGTATTTTTTGTGACAAACTGATCTAATGTTGCGTGTTCAAGTGAGCAAATATTATCTACGATTAATTTTTTTTCATTAATCGCACTACAGCTTTCACGCGAGTTAATGCTTTAGCCGTTTCATTTTTGCAGGTATTTGATACTTTTTTATCAAAAAAGGCTAAGCCAATGGTTTCTTCACCAAGATACTATAGGTGATTTTTCAACTTTTCCAAAATTTGATATCTTAGATCTTTTTTCAGATATTTCTGAGAAATCAAATTTTGGACGAGTTGTAAATCTTGCCTTGGAGCTGCAGCTGCAACTGGCGCAGTAAACCAGCTCGTTATGTAAAAATATACAATGAAAATACATATGTTTCTCAACCCATTAATTTCTGCTTGTGACAAAAATTCTGCAAATTGGTGTCGAAACATATATATTTTCATGGCATAAATGGCCTTAGCCATCCAACGAGCGTGATGAACGGCTCCTGGTGCTCGAAAAACTGCATCTTTAGATGGTGTTTCTCCAAGAAACACTAAAACAAGCTGCAGCAATTCTGTGTAGTCTCCTCGTTGAGATTGATCCTGTAAAAGATAATATTGAATCATCTGATGGTAGAATTAAATTATATAAAAGTCACTAATATTTATTAATACTTTTCTTACCTCTAACATTCTTTTAGCGAATTCGACTGTTGCATGGCTGTTTTTTAAAGACTTTGCTATCTCTGGGTCATTAATTCCTTTCACATAATTTTTTCTATCAATGTTTTCCCAGTTCTTCTTAAATTTTTTAAATAATGCGTCATCTAGTCCAGAGGTAGCTTCCATCATACTTTGCTCGTAAGCTACTCTTAAATGAATTTCAAAAATATGATGGCAAGCAAAATGAAGCAGGCTTTTACCTAATTTTGCTTCTATCAAAGCGCAGGCTCCATTAGTCGCACTAGTATTTGAGGCAGTTGTATCGAAACACATGCCAGCTACATGATGCGCTAAATTCCAGTCATATAAAAGCGCTATGACTACTTCTGCCTGCGCTTCTCTAGTACCTCGTTCCAGCTTCAAAAATCCAAGAATTTCGTTAGTTTCGTGGCTAGAAACTAATACTGGCAAAACGTCCATTTTTTTATATTGATTATTGGGATCAGGCATTACTTTACCGTCCCATTAAACAATAAGTTTTGACCCAGACTTAAGTCCTTCTTTGATAGCGGCAGCCATGCTCTGACGGTGGATATTTCGCTGCCTCCGTATAGTCGCCGGGCTCAGAGCTACATCGTCGAGTGAAATATTGCATCCTCGTACAACCGATGCAAGGACTCGTGCCGCCACTTGAACGTTCTTGATATTCAAAATCAGAATCGTCAACATCATCGTTGTCGAAGTCAAGGGCTTCTATTAAATCATTGACATTTTCATTATCAAGCATGAAGTTTGTCAAGTCCGATCCTGCAAAAAAAATTACGATTTTTAAAAAAGCTCTCGCTTACTTAAAAAAAATTATAATATAAAATTAAAAAGAGTTTTGCAAAATTGCATAATTGTAAAATTGTATTACTCTCCATAACTGAATCGAGATTATTTATTAGTCATAAACAAACAAAAGGACCCCGCACATTTTAAATGGAAATTGCTTCCCTGTCAAATTGGCAGAAAATTTGATATATTATAAGTAGATAGGCTATAGGCATACTGGAACATAGGCGTTCTGGAACAATGGATCCCCTCTCTTTTCTGTTCCAGTACGCCTACAGTATACTGAAACAGTGGATCCCCTCTCTTGCTGTTCCAGTATGCCTACAGTATACTGAAACAGTGGATCTCCTCCCTTGTTGTTCCAGTATACCTACGGGTTCTGGCATGCACTGCCCCTCTCTCAAAGCCAGAACCCGTAAGAAGAGAGGGGAATTACTTCCCCCCTCTTTTGTTCCAGTTTGCCTATAGCTTTCTCTACTTATCTTTTTTTTTATTTTTTTATTTAATTTTTTTTCTTACCAATCTTTGTATGACTGATAAAACATTTTCATTAGTTTAACATTGTGTAATGCACATTCAGTCTTATAAATAGGATTATGGTTTATGCACATAGTTACACATTTAACAGAAGATCTTGATGAATATCCATATTGTTGAATGTTGTGAACTGGTAATTTAAAACGTTGCAACCACTTTTTCCTTAGCTCATCTAAGACTAAAATTTTGATAGCATCTTGCAACGATTCACGGAGCAGGTTTCCAATTTGAGAGTAATCAAGCCCATTCGTGTTCCAGGCTATTCCATGATAATTACGTTTGAGCCACATATTTTCTGCTTGTAGTTTATTAGAAAGTCTATGCAACGAGAATGGATTCTTGAATAGATGAACTATAGGATCTCCACTGTGATTAAGAGGAATAATTGCTATTTCCTTTAGAATATAATCACCTCCCATTTGCTTAAAACCAACCATGTCTACTGCGTACTCCATTTTTAAAATTTTTTTTTTTTAAACAAGCTTCTTTACCTCTCCACTAACAGGATTATACTGAGTAATGCGATCATGTAAGATCAGACAGTAAGCTGATGTAGATGCTGGGAAAGGCTTTAAAGCTTCAATTTCTAGACGTACATCGACAGGAGCGTTTTTTAGAGTTTCATTTTGCCGTGAACAGTCAATAACTACGAGTGGAACATTATTGATATAATCTTCTTTATCCAACACTTGTTGCGGATCTCTTCCATAGTAGCTTCTTTGAAAATCAACATACATGTCATAGAGTAATGCATACTGATTTTTAAATATGTCAATGTTCAGATTACCGTATGGATAAGATTTTGAATTCAAGAAAAGTTTTACATTACTAATTTCACAATGATCAAATCTGCTACAATTTGCATCTTTAACATCTTTTCGCTTAGTTTGTAATCCAATTATTACAAAACGAGGTTTTTCCATTTGATTTGAAGTTTTTACTGTCCATACGTGCTTATTGGCTGCTGGAAGTGATGGGTATTCAAATAACTCCCAGGAACGATAACACATAGAGATTGGATTGTCTTTACCAATAAAATTCAATAGCTGGATTTTTTGTTTGTCAGAAGCAACGACATGTGGCATTAACCACTCTATCTTTAATATCTTCATTTCAAAGTTTTCATAAGTAGCAGCAGCACCTGCAGCAGCAGTACTTTGTTGAATTACTGCATTGACATCACTTCTTGATCTAGTGAGAATGAGTTCGTGCTTCATATTAACTACCACCTTTTTATAATCTTCTGCAAAACCCAAGACCATGCTCAAAGGAATGCAGCCTTCAAAGTATCCCGCATTATTTTTCACAGACGATTCTGATTCATTCAAACCTTCCCATCCTGCATTTTTTAAAGCGAAAGCTTGCCTCGGTGTAAATGAAGGCCATCCTTTCATAAGACTGGTCATACCAACATTTTTACATTTATCAATCTCCACCGCATTCATTTCATATCGAATTTCATCAAACAGATTGCAAATTCCATTGTTTGCAAAATCAGTTTTAGCTACTGCTGTTCCATCTGGTTTTCTTAATGTTCCATAGACGCGAACATAACTGCGAGACGGTAAGAGACATAGATCTTGATGCTGGATGGAAATACGAATTTCATCACTGTTATTAAAACTCAATGAAGAGTATGGCTGGTATGAATGTAATTCGTACTGAGCAATAGACTCATCGAATACGACACCTGATTGAATATGAAGAATTTCGTCCATTTTTCTGGAAGCAGCAGAGAATTATGCAACTTATTTTTTTCCACGAACTTTTAGTCCTATGCTTTTGAGGAACTGTACGCTCCGCCGTGTTAACGGTTTGACTTTCTTTTGTCGACTGATGGATGTTTGCCATTGCGGCTGTCTTATATGCACATTAGAATTGAAAACAATGCCCATTATATCGCTTTGATGTGAAGTCTAATAGTAATTTCCTCTCCTCGAAAATTCACCAAGTGTCCGTCTTGATCCACGATTCGAATTTGAAGATTATCTATGCACTTAACACTAAGTGGAAGATAAATGACATGAGACGGAACTTCTACGATTTTGAATCCTGGAGGTACTCTGGGGAAGAATTCGTGGATTGTGTGTACCTTTTTGTTATTGATGTATGCACCAGTAGTAATGTTGCACTCTACTCTGAGTGCATTTATCTTCAATATTTTTACAGGCAAATCAGAATGGTGGTTGATTTTTTCTTTGAGAATGCGTGGAGCAAAACCAAGAAGACGACCTATAGAATAATTAGGCGTAAAATCTAGTGGATGACTGCATTTAATTTCACTTCTAAGAGTATTATTGTTAGCTTTCAAGCTAAATTCAATTTTTTTAGATTTAAAGATTCATTCAAAAATTTGTTAATAGCGTCTACCTCGTAACTTCCAGTAGGAATAGTTATTGTATCTCCGTTTTTTATATGAAGTTTATTATTTGTTTCATCTACATTGGGAATTGAGTTAAATGTTAAGAGTTCAACTAATCCCAAAGCGTATTTCTTATGCTGTGTCAGTTCTATTGACGGAAAATATTGTGCTTCTAAAACAGAAGAATTTCCTGAAAGACTCAATGTAAAACTATCTTCCATGACTGATTGAAAGAGAATGAATGAATTTCAGTAATGATTACCTTTTTATAGACAATCGCTTAAGAATCGAAGACAAAGATGGCCACAAATAAATGTGTTAAAATTTTGATATCTTTTATAGTTATATTTTACTTCTTTCACATTAAAGTATTTCATAAGTTCAATAGGAGGTCTAAGATCACCAAAACTGTCAAAGTAAATGACTTTAGAACCATTTTTTCGATAACACACCCAGTGTGTGCCTTTGTTTTGATAATCATCTAAATTAACAATAGCAGATTCATTATGCCAAGGGCCATTTGAAGGTAGATTATTTCTCATGAAAATACCTCTAAAATTTGGGATTTTCATTTCACCAGCATACTTTATGAGATCATAGTCAGTTAGTCAGGACGATTTGGTAAAATTAAATTGATGTTTTTTTTTTAAATTTGACCGTGTCCAATGTGAGGCTTCATAAATAATCCCATTCCGCTTTTATAAGGTTTAAGATAGAGACCTTTGCCAAGAGCAATAGCTTCCATAGTTTTATTATGTCTTTTACTTTCTTCATAATCTTTCTGCGCACTTTTAGCAGCATTGACTGCTTTAGCTATTCCGGCAGCTCCTCCTGCTAAAGTACCGGTCGCACTAAGTCCTGCAAATAATGGTATAAGAAAAGGAAGAACTCCACCAATTTTTGATGGTAATGGTAGAACACGTGGAAGTTTAACTTTTTTCTTACCACCTACACTCTTTACAGCTTGTCGAGCACCTTTTAAAGCGGATTGAATAACCTTGCGTGAACATTTACTTGGCTTCAATGTTTTTTTAGCTGCAGTTATTAACTTACTGAATTTTAGTCCCATTCCAGTTTTCGCTTTCAATTTCATGGCACTTGCAACAGCTAACGCAGATGCTTTTTCACCTAGACTAGCATCTTTAGCTTGAACACGTTCCCAAGCTTTAGCAGCAAGATTCATGTCCGCAACTTTACGATCAACATTTTCATTAGAATAATCAATATCGTGCTGTTTACATGCCTGATCAAGCGGATTTATACCGGGATCTCCTCTTTTTATTCGCTTTTTTAGTTTAGTTCCAGGACCACAGTATTGATAACCTGGAAGATGCATTTCAATAGGTAAGTTATTGATTACTTTATCAAGCAATCCATGACCTTTTGGTCGTTTCTGAGACTTGTGTACAATCATCTCTCTTCGAGTGCTGATTCACAACTGAGAGATGGACAATATAAAACATGCATTTATATTATTCTAGGCTCAATTTTAAAGTTACCTTTGTCACGTCAACATGGATTTTACTGAGCAGAAAGTCAAACTTCCAATTGCAAACTTTGATTTTGGAACACAGAAGAGAAAGAAGCGGCATGGAGAATTACTACCAGATAGTATCCGAGCAGTTTTTTGTGGTCCATCGAACTGTGGAAAAACAAATAGTTTATTAGCTCTAATTACACATCCGAATGGTCTTAGATTTGAAAATGTATATGTATACTCTAAATCGTTGAATCAACCCAAGTATCAATTTCTCAAAGAAGTTTTAGATCCTATTAAAGGCATATCGTATCTACCGTTTAGTGAACATGAATCTGTAGTATCTCCAGATGAAGCATTACCAAATTCAATCATGATTTTTGATGATGTAGCTTGTGAGAAGCAAGATAACGTCAGAGCATTTTTCTGTATGGGCAGACATAAAAACGTAGACAGTTTCTATCTTTGTCAATCATACGCTCATATACCAAAGCATCTCATTAGAGACAATATTAACATGCTAGTAATTTATCGCCAAGATGATGTTAATTTAAAACATGTATATGAAGATCATGTAAACACCGATTTAACTTTCAATGAATTTCGAAATCTTTGTTCAGAATGCTGGAAAAATGATAAGTATGGTTTTATTGTTATTGACAAGGATAGAGAAATGAATAACGGCAGATACAGAAAAGGATTCGATTGTTTTGCAATAAAAAAGGAGATGTGAATCTCATTCTTTGCAGTTCTATTGTAGACAGCAGCTTGTCAACATGTCTATGTTCCAGAAAGAAAAGGATATTCTCAGTGAGCTCGTGCGAGCACGTAAAGCTATTAAACAAAAATATGTTTTATTAAAGCAAGAGAGAGATGATTTTCAAAAAGTAATAGGTGAAACATTGAAACCTGTCATTACTCCACTTGAAAAGCTCATCGATTCGAGAACCGAAAGCAATGGACCTTCGAATGCTGATATGAATAGATCAAGTAAATACCAGAAAAAAGGAATGAGGCTTGGTAAATCAAGTTACATAGTTCATGACATTAATCAATCAGGTTCTACATATAACGATGATGATGATAATGACGATGATGATGAGTTTGCTTCATTAGACGGTACAATTTTAAATTCTACATTTAAATCTGTGCGCGATCAAACTCAGTCAACTGACTTTTTATCATTACTGGATACAAGCCGCAGCAATTTAGATAATATATATGGAGTTAGGAATGAAAATGGAAGATATATGATTGGTAATGTAGAAATTGAGTTTGATAATAATACCATAAGAGTGAATAACGAAAGTTATCCTAAAAGTGATGGACTAATGGAGCTACTCTTTATCAGACAACCAGATGGAAATAAAATAAACGATGCAGATCGTAAAAATTATCGCAAAATTCTGGAAGCGTCGAATGCTCATCGAAAAAAATTTAGCAAAAATGGACCTATTCGTACATCAAGAAGTAGAAAATATAGAGATGTTATATCACCCATGTTCCGTAGCTCAAGCCGCAAAAGGAAATCTATCAGCGGAGAAGGTCTTCTACCTAAATATAAAATAGCTAAGAAGTCATCTTCCATTGATCTAATTTACTGGGATGATCCAAACGAGCTTGTTGAGCGACTTCGATTACTTCTTGCCGAACAATCTGCTGGAAATAATAATCACGTTAATGAAATCCAATCAATTATCGAGGAGTTACGTGAAGCAGGTCATATATATTAATGTATACGAATTTTTTTCAATCATTTCCATCATGAGTCTCGATGTGTTTGGACGTACACTTGAGCGTCCGCAAGAAGTAGCTCGCGGTCCTGCAGGCCTTGGTTTCAATTTTACATCAGATGGTAATTTTGATTTACAAAATAAAAGATTGTGCAACCTCGCTTCTCCCAGTAAGCCTAATGATGCAGTCACCCTTGATACTTTACAAAAACTGATCAGCAAGGAAATTGGTGATGTAAACAGAAAATTTAGTACAATTAAAGTTTCAATAGAAGATCCTATAAAACTAGAATACAATAAAATTAATGCAACTCTTAGAAATCAACAAAATATAATAGATAATCTTCGTAAACAATTAGTAGAATATGATAAGATAATCAAATCAATGGAAAAAGAAAAAGGTGAACTCAATAAAATCAATGCAACTCTTAGAAATCAGCAAAATATAATAGATAATCTTCGTAAACAATTAGTAGAATATGATAAGATAATCGAACCAATGATAAAAGAAAAACAAAAACAAGAATTGAAAGATGCTGCTGCGAAAAAGTTTTGGGATGATATTCAGAAAAAAAATTAACAGTGAAGAGTGAAAATGGAGCATCAAAGAGTGGCTGAAGAGTTGCATAAACCAGCTCGACGCAGATATAAGCGAAGAAAATATGATATACGCGGGATAGATGAGACAGTGGCAAGCTGATCTTGTAGAAATGATACCTTACTCTAAGGAGAATAAAGGTTTTAACTACTTACTCACCGTCATAGATATATTCTCAAAGTATGCATGGGCTATCCCAGTCAAGACGAAAAGTGGCAATGATGTTTCTAAAGCAATGGAGGGAATATTGAAGGAAGGACGAGTACCAAAAAACCTGCAAACCGATCAAGGAAAAGAATTTTACAATTCAAATTTTCATCAGCTCATGAAAAAGCATAAAATCAATCTTTACTCTTCACATAGTAATCTTCACGCAAGTATATGTGAACGTTTTAATAGAACGTTAAAAAATTCAATGTGGGTCGAGTTCAGCAAACAAGGAAATTATAAGTGGTTGAATATTTTGCCTAATTTGATTAAAGCTTATAATTCAAGAAAACATCGAACAATAGCAATTGAACCCAAAAATGTTTCCAAGGTGAATGAAAAGCAAATCAAGAAGCGATTTCCAGTTGAAAAGTTGTCTGTGAAGAAACCGAAATTCAAAATTGGAGATAAAGTGCGGATAAGTAAAATAAAACATGTTTTTGAAAAAGGATATACTCCAAATTGGTCAACCGAGATTTTCACAATTACGAAAGTAGTAAAAACTAATCCAATAACTTACCACGTGAAAGATTATTATGATAATCCTGTGTCTGGCGGCTTTTATGAAACTGAAATTCAAAAGACAATATATCCTGAAATTTATCTAGTAGAAAAAGTTTTAAAGAAGCGTGGTAATCGTATTTATGTGAATGGTTGGGATTTAGTAACCAACATAATAGCTGGATAAATAAAAACGATATTAAATAAAATTAAGTTAGATATAAAATGATATGATATAAAATAAAATTAAGATGGATATTAAATGAAAGGATAAGGATAAGGATAATAGGCAAATAAAAAGAATAATTATTATGATAAATAATGATATTTATTCATAAATGTAAAATGTATAATTATATTATAAAATAAAATACAATGATTAAACAAATTGTTCTCATTATTGTGTTGAAGTTTCAAACTTAAACGAATTTCCTCCCTTGTATATGATAAATAACGTAAGCTTATTTGCGGCGTTGCTCATTTGATTATAAAGATTACTATCATGCAAAGCATTGACGATATTTTGCATGGCAAAAAGATCTGGTAAGAGTCGTCCACCTCAGCGACAACCTTGACACCAAACCTAGTTTTCACTTCCTTTAGTGCTGTTACCATATGTTGTCTATCTTTTTCTAAGGTCTGTAGCTTTCTTAGTTGGTAGAAAGTCGCGTTCTGCAACCTTGTTCAATGCAGATAAATCCATTCTGAAAAAAAATGATAAAATTAGGTTAACAACCACTGATAGAGAATAAATGAAGAAAAGTAACAATCAACTTACTTAGTCGAGTCTTGACTTCTTTGCAAGAGGTGAACTGTATTCGAACTCTTCGATGGCTCGAATGTACTCTTCGTCGTGTTGCAACGATTCATATAGCCAGTTCCCCTCCATAACTCCTGCCCCTTCCATTGCCTCTTGCAATATATCCCTACTCCTCTCTTCTTTGGGACTTATCCCCTCCATAGATGAATTCCATTCATGCATACATTCTTCCCGAATATCGTATTCGATTGTGATTGGTTGACCTTCGTTATCGTAAAGCGTCATCTCTACTCGTTTTACTCCCTCCTCCTCTGGCATTTCAGGGTTCTCATTGGTCTCCCTCTCTTTTTCTCTTCCCTCATTGGCTACCAGATTCCCCTTCTCTGCTTCCACTTGTAATGCAACAGTCATTGCTTCCCCCTCCAGTTGACTTGCAGCTAGCGACATCTGATCTTCCATTATTCTATAATGCCCCCATGGCAAAGTATATGTACTGTGAGGCAATAAATACCTTTTATCGTCATAAGGACTTAGAGCAATTTTTTTCTGTTTTTGAGTGTGAACTATATGCAATTTTGATCGTATATTGCATTGCTCTCGTTGTATAATATCTTCATCTAAAAGACATCTTCTATAGTCTTCAAATGTAATGGTTTTCCTTACAACATAGGATTTGATACCTTTAGCTTTCTTTATTGTTGCTCCACCATCAACTAAAATACTATACATTTTACTTCTTAAGCCAATGAATTCTATCATAATTTTTCCAGAGCATTCGTCTTTCATGAGTCCAAGCACTTTTTTATTTGCACGAGGAATGCCAAATTGATTATTTTTATCATAATCTGATGTATCAAATCTATGAATATCTTGTTTCATTATTTGATACATGTCAAAATCTTCTACTTGATAAATCAAACTATCCGTATCTGTATAGAGGAGTTTGCATTTTTTTCCCACTCGCTGTTTCATATATGAGTAGTGGAACTCATACAGTAGTGTCTTCGATAAATCTAGGATGCAAAGTCCAACATATATTGGCTTCTTTATAGTAACACTCGTTCTTTTCATCTGAATGGCTACCAAATTTTCATCAAAAATAGCACAGCTATGAAAATTTGGTTGAGCTATTCGTGCTTCTGCTCCATATCTACCTGTAAATTTATTAACCAATCGTACATCTACGCGAGATCGCTCTCGTTCGATACACTTACCATAGACAGCGTTTATAAGTAATTTATAGAAGAGTTTTTCAAATTCATTTTTGGCTTGCTTTCTCTTCTCTGTATTTAGTTCCACATAAGGTTTGAGCCAAGCCTTTTGCTCAAATCTTAAAAGTCTATGCACCTTTTTTAAATGAAGTCCATTATCTAAAGCTTGTTTTAGTGCTCGATAATGAATGACATATCTTGTCTTGTCATTTAATGTAGTTAGCAGTTTCTTCTGCTTTGAACCAGGTGGTGTTTGGTGTTCTGCACAAAACGGTAAATCTTGATGATCATCGTGTATTTCTTCAGGATACTCTAAGTCCACTTCAGCAAAATAACCTGTATCTGAATCTGCTGATTCATTAAAAAAGTTTGGATTCGACTCATATTTTATCCACTCAAATTTTCCAACTGGCAAACGTTGTACCATTGCCCATCCATAAAGATTATTAATATCAAAGTATAATAACGTCTTTGTTTTTTGAGTATTATCATAAGAAGAACCCATGTACGGATTGTTCGCCTTACCATATCGATTACAACACTGACTGATTCCACCTCGAATACCTGATTCGATGAACATCAGCATATCGATATCCGTAAGAAGTTCTAATTCTACCTTTGTCATTTTAAGTGCGGCTGAAAATGTTAATCCAGGCGTAGTATAAAAATGAGCTGGACATAATCCATAGGCACTAAGAGATGTTTCTCTAAAACTTTCAAAGACGTCAGCTAGTAGCAGTACATCTGTTTTTAAATAGAGATCTGAATACTCTCCTAAAGTTGATATATTAAATTTTCGCCATACTTTACGAGCGTGATAATAGTCCTCTTCTGCAATATGAGAATCTGTAAGCTTGTTATAAAATCATCCTTTTCTGGCAGTCTTGTAGCAGTTAGTTTATCTAATCCATCTACAAAGTCGTAGGAAATACACCTTTTCTTCTGAGAAGATCAATATTTTCATCTGAATAACCATCTAATTGAAATTCCGTAACTGCTATCGGTACGTTTTCCAGATATGACGCAAGTTTCTCCAATGATGATGGTAGAAAACGCCATGAATCTATAAATCTAAAATTAATATCACTTTCATCGATATATTTCGTAAATGAAATATATTTTTTCCTTATTATGTGGTATTAGGCTGACTCGTCCTTTCAGTAATGAAGAAGTAGCAATCTCTTTCAAAATGAAATGAGTATCATAATTAAGATTATGAAAAATTACTGGAATAAATCTTGAGTTCTGGTAATTCAAATTACAAGAATTATGAGCTGCACCTCTGAAACTAAAGAAAAAGTATGCTATTGAGTAAAGAAATTATTTTATTTTTTCTATATATATCACATTAAAAAAACTTACCGTCCTGTGAGATGACAATGATCTCGTACTGCTAGTTGATCTGATTGAATAGGTTTCCGACAAATATGACAATTGGTTGACCTCCGAAAAGATAATTCTTCCAGATCTGTAAGTTTCATTGGCTTTGGATTTTTATAGAGTTGTTCAATTTTTTCTGCAATTGATTTCAGTTCCTTAACAAACCATTCTGCAGCTGTTTCTTCATCAGAATGATTTTGTCTGTATGATCTAT